>JAODUH010016696.1:0-26823 GCA_027564835.1 Typhlichthys subterraneus | reverse complement strand
GAAAACTGTGCTTTTCTTTCAAAAATTAGGAAATTTCTAAGTGACCCCAAACTTTTGAACGGTAGTGTATATATATATATATATACATACATACACAGCAGAAATGTATCCTTTGAATTACTGTGTTTTTTTTTTTTTTTTTACATGATCAATTCTTAATAAAACAAAAAGCTTTATATTCGTGTATCTGTCTGTCTGTCTGCCTGCATGTATTTTCATCATACTATGTGTCAACATGGTATATTGGGCTGGGTGATGGTCATGTTAAAGTTACCACAGGTATAGGCTTCTGGTGCTGAAAAATGAATACAATGCAGAAGTGACTGCAGTTCTGGTCTGTAGCTAGTTTAACTGTTCATGACAACAGTACAGGGGTGAATTGTTATACAACTCCTCAGTTGAAAATATATTAAGCCATACATTAATTATCATGGATAGCCGGGAGATACAGGCGGAGTCAGGTATTGCAAATATGGTGACCAGCACAGCTTGAGCTTCAAACCTGTTTTTCAGTAAACCTATGGGAGTTGTCACAAAGGGCTTCCCCATTGATTTATACATTACAGTTGCCACTTGCAACATTGTATAAAAACTAAAAAGAAAGTATGATTTTGAAAATCAACCTCTTCCTCTGCTCCCTTCCTGTGGAGCATGTTGATCTGCCATTGCAAAGACAACTGACAAACCTCTTTTAGTAAAGATTGTTAGCATTGCTTGGTATGCCAATGAAGCAGATTCTTACATAATTTGGATGACTGTTCTGTCCTCTGTTTAGTCATCACAAAATATCCACCGGAGATGACAATGCATTTTTAGTAAATGGTGTTAATCGGAATACTCTTAAAAGGCATCACAAATTGTATTAAACAATCAAATACATAATACAGACATCAGAAAACAGCCTCACAGCTGTCAACTGAAAACAGCTGTCAGCTGTCATAAATGACAATGAATCAAGTTAAATTTAATCATTTGTATTAGTGTATTTATTGACTTGTTTAAGTTCTGTTAAGTTTACTGCATATTCTTGGTTCAAAACTGTTTTGAAAATACTTATATTTTCAGTCTATTATACGTCCCTGTAGCAGTTTTTTCTAGAATGGTTAAATAAGAATAAATCTATATTGCATGAACGTCTTGTGCCTTTATACAGTAGAGTTTAAGCAAGATGCCGTTTGTAAAACTCGGTTGTTAACATTAACATGCTATAAGACTATCAATGAAATCCCTGTTAGCTCAGCTAACCCCATGCTTAAAGTGCACCGGCAGTCTAGATAACTAGCTATGAAGGATTTTAACATGGACACATTCTTTGTGCACTAGTGTTAGAGTTTCCGGCTTGCAAGTTTCAATGTAAAGACATCTTATGTTTTGAACATGGTGATTTTTGTTACAGTAAATGTTGATTATAGATTACATATTGGTACTGTAGGCTACTACCAATGACTGTGTCCGCATGTCTTCACTCCGGCCATACAGTACATACTGTAGCTCAAAGTGCTGAGCTTTAGTGGAAAATGTTTACCTACGTCACCGATTTTATCATTTCTCTCGCTCCCTCATATGTGGTTTCACTTTCAGAGCAGTGTACAGGCGTGAGTGTCCTCAGGATAGCCTACTAAATCTTTCATGGGTTTGTGGTAGCATTTGCAATGTATTAGTTCTTCAGAAACCCAAAAGCACCTTCTCTTGACAGATTGCATGGAACTTGCATTAGCATCAATTATCCCTATAGAGAGAAAGTGGAGCTCCCCCTGTATATTTTTTGCTCAGACACATACTGTATTAATATGTTTTAGTTCAATCAGCTCTTTACAACAATATCACATGCTGATCAGCATTATACTCTCTCATACACAGTATGTGATGAACCAGACATACACCACTGACTACATTGCTTCTACATATAAGCTACTAATCTAAATTGTATGTATCTAAAAAGTGTGAAAATCTAAATCATAATGCCAACATGTGCATGAACCCAGTGTGCAAAGGTATATTTTCGTTCATTCTTTACAACTTCTACTGCCCCTAAAATGCCAATCTCTCTCAAATGGGAGGTTATTATAGCCTATTCTAAAGTTTTCAGTTTTGTTTTTTTGTGTGTGTTTATTGCTATATACAAGGCATAAAATAGACCTGACCCAAGCTACCTCCAAGCAATCGTCCAGTTCAAGGCCCCAACAAGAGCATTTTGTTCTCACATCTCAGCTAGCTGACTGGCACCGCCTACGAGGTCTCAAGACTTGCTCATCAAAGTCAAGGCCATTTTCTGTCCTGACATCACAATGGTGGAGCATGCTTCCAGCAACAGTCAGGACTGCTGAAACACTACCTATCACCTGCAAAAGTCACACCTTGGTACCTCGACTAGTGACCTCGCACTCCTATCTCATGGGTCTCCTTCGAACGCCCTTATCTTCTCTCTGCAATGATTTATAAAAACATGTTTTTCTGCTCTCATGTTAAGCCCTTTATTATATAGCACATTAGCTATTATGTTGTTTTCATTATAATGACATTGTAGTAGTCGTGATGACATCATTCTGTAATAATTCGAATATAATATTGTTTACTTACAATTGCATATGACCGTGCCAATGCTACTTGTAAGTGGCTTTGGATAAAAGCATCTGCCAAATGCTGTAAATGTAAATGTATATATTGTTTATCATATATAGCCTATGTTAAAAGGCATTTCACGCTTAATCTATAATTGATAGTCGACCAACTTGGAAGACACACCCATTATGTTTGTGAGGAACAGTGGAAGTCAGTGCAGATGGAATTCTGATCCATTCTGTTTGTCAAATGGAATGGAAGGAGACTCAGTGGACAGTGGAGGTGAAAGATGTCACTCAGTGCCAGTATCCAGAAGCTACAGATTCTAGTTTAACAAAAGGTCTGTAGCAGAAGGTTCGTAACAAATACTTGCAAGGGATATGTTTGTTTTCTATTGTTTCTGTCAGTATAATGAAAAAAAAACAATTTCCTCCCTGTGTCCTTACAATACAGTAAACCACGTTAAACTGTAATTTAACCTCAGCCCTCAAGATGCTGATCTTCACTACACTGGAGATTTTATAAATCACAGTTTTACAAAATATAAATTAATTAATAAATCAATATAATGATTGATCAATTAAAATATATTCGGCAAGTGCTTTTGTTTCGTCTGTTATAAAATCAAAACAACAAGTAATACATTTTTGCAGGTGATGTTCTAAAAAAAAAAAGCAATAAATCTAAAGACCATGCAAGACATAAGTCATACATTAAGTTAAATTAAAATAGTAAACACCCATTGTCTGTTGGCTAAAAAAAGAAGAAAAAAAAAAAAGAATTTCCTGCCCTACTTTCATTGGTCTAGAATAGAAATGTAACACCGATGAGAGTGTATGAGCGAGTAACCATAAGAGAGAGGGAAAGAGATTTAAAAAAAAGTTAAGAATGCAGTCATGTGCCTCGCTCGGTGCATGTGTATTGAAAGTATGTCCTACAGACCGCAGTCTCTCTGTGCATGTGTGTGTGTGTGTACTTGTGTGCATGTATCTGTCTATCTTTCGAAATTTCCTAACCATGTCCTGGAAAAGGCAAGCTAGACCTGTTTAGCCACCTATTTCCAGTAATGCCCCACCTCCCCTGTTGTGTCTCCACCCTTTTCCTATCCTTCCATGTAACTCTTTTACTTGTGACACCAGTCTCAGAGAGCTACCTGTATAAATACCCCAGACAGGAAATAGCCTTCTTCTAAACACTGCCTCGTAAGGGTGCGTTACATGGTCACATTGGGGATGCGCTCAAACACTAGCACATCACACAGTGAATGACACACATTTATTCTGGGTCCTGCTCTTGATATAAATCATTATACTTCCCCAACAGCGTAGGCCCATAATAATGCCAAATTAGGCTAGATATAAATCCTGTACATAGTAGCATGGTGTCTCAGCACACCGTTTAAGTTAGCCCTGAAGAGAGAGCATGCGCTACTATTTGCTTGTTCCTGCCATTTATGAACTTTGTGAAGCACATTTTAATTATAGCTATTATAACCTTGCTTGTTGTTAGAATGCTTACCTCCTGCGAGACTAAACTCATATTTCAGGGCAGGGAAAATCCCTCAAGTTCACACTGTATATATATGGCTGGCATAAGAGTGTACTTGCCTTATAGGGCCTCAATAGCAATGTAAACGTGTACTTTGCATCAAACATTTCTTATCATGGTGGATGTTGGTCGTTTAGTTAATAACATTAATGTAGTCAACAGGTATTACACCGTTGCTATGCCATAAAGCCTACATTTAAGAAACAATAAAAGTAATGCTCTAAATGGTAAAACTATTTTATTTCCTCAGCATGATGAGGAAGAGGAACTGATGTTTGTATAAAGTACACCAGAATAACTTTCAGGCATATCCAACGTGCTGTCCAGCAAAAATACATGCAACTAATCAGGAATTTCTCTTTCTCTCTCTCTCTCTGTCTCTCTCTCTCTCTCTCTAGCTCTCTCTCGCTCTCTCTCTCGAGGCATAATTGTGAATGGCATGCTGTTGTCAAACATCTATGTTTGACAACATTATTTGAAATATGTTTTCTGACACATTTATGATACTATTTTGACAGCAGCAGTAGAAAAAGAAGAACTTGTTTATTTATGCACAGCATCAACTCTGGGCTGTTTTAACATATTACCAACCAGTTAGCACTGCATTACAGATGTCCGCTACAACTAAACATTACATAACATGTCTTCTTAATTTCACTAGTAGTTATGGCTGGGTTGACTCCCTGTTGTATTCAATCCCTGACGTGTCCGGCCTCCAAGCATCTCATCTTTAAGCATCTCTTTGTAATACATACTTGTAATTGTATATCGCTTTTGGATAATAGTAATTTATTTGACTAGAATTTTACTAGAATTGGCGACACTTTTATCCAAATAAATGTACAGTGAGTGCAACTACATGATGAAAGAGCTGGTTGGGTTTGGCATGTTTCAGGAGGGCCCAGGGAGAGGCTCAAAACATGACCTTTAAGCTGGCACTATAGGTCACATGTGTCAATGCATGCTCAATGTTGCAAGATGTTACAGATTATGCACTGATAAGCAAACAATGTGATAGGACTACTGATTGATACATTGATTTTCTTTTGATTGATTATATTGCTACAAAATTATAATTTACATCCAATTAAAAAAATTAATCCCCCATAATGACAATTATAAACAAAAATAGTGATTCTGCCAGTTCCATGTTCAGACAATAGGCTACACCTGGTGTTCATGATGACAAAGCAACAATATTTGTTTTGGCTGTGAACAACATTGGTTAGGGCAAGCCATTATAAAGTAGCCAATTTCTGCTCTGAATATTACTGTGTTTTTGTTTACTTATTAAAATTATTGTCTTAGGCTACTAGGCTAAATGAGAGACATTTGAATCACCTTTATTCATGTTCTTTCAGGTGGTTGTCATTTGCTGAAGATACGTGAGAACGTGTGAGTTGTATCTATGGTTGTATCATATGACATGGCATAAAGGTCACCCAAACGCCAGGACCACCATCAGACTCCCACACATAACGACATCACAGACCTCAAATACGCGTTAGATCGTCAGCTCTCCCTTGGGACCTCTGGATGTCATCGCACGTAGAAGCAATGACAATCGCCCGCCAACGCCTGTCACATCACACAACACAAGCATAGAATCGCACCACTCTGCATTACCTTCACAAAGTCTTGTGCGGTCACCCACGTAGGAACGCTTACATCACAGGGTACCCACTACGCTGAAAGCTATCCACCAGCGCAGTATGCGAGTGGGTGCGCGCTAGTGCGCCACCTTGCTTGCAAGAGAAATAAACCACCCACTCAACAATTACTACCTCAGGAAAATCATATTAGCCTAAATGCATTATAAGAACCTTCACCATAAAGAGCTCAGTTTTGTTTCACTAAGGATTTATAGGTCGTATTGGCTCTTACTTTTCCCTCTTAATACTGTTCTTTTCAGATTCTTTGATGATATCACCAATGGATTTGTCAGCGAATTAGCATAGTCCAACCAATATTTGCTTATTTATCTTAACATTTGTCTATAAAATAGTTACTGCACGATGTGAGCTGTGTAGCCTACGGTAGCCTACAAAAAAGTAGGCTATTGATACAATGTTTTTAAAGAATCAAAGTTGTAAATTAATATATATTATGATAAAATAGAAGAACCAGACCTGCATGTTTTTGCTTAACAGGAAGAATGCAGTCTCCCAACCACTACAACAGAAATCTTGACAATAATAAAAAAACTATTTAAGGAAATGTGACCACAATATTTACAAGCAGCATGACTGAAGCTGTTCTTACTATTTCATTTGACAGATATCTTGCCATTTTAGGTAGGTCAAGGTCCTTATTTAAAAAACCCTATAGCTTAGGTGAGTAACACAAATTCACTGTTACTCATACATTGTTCACCCACACAATTAGAGCAAATATATGAAATTGTTGATAGTCTTATTTACAGCTATTGCCTAAAGCATAAACTCAAAACCAAAAAAAACAAGAATGACAAGACAGAAGTAACAGAGAGCAATGCGTGTTCAGCAAAGCACATATACAACGGAACATTCAAACTGACTCATGCATCAGGGGCCTTGATTGTAGATTTCCATTTCATGTAGGTTGAGCTGCGTTAGCAAATCTAAAGAACTTTATAGAAATTCAGGTTTTAAATAAACTACACACAAAAAGCAAGGACATTTGTGAACTTGTGCGGTCAGCTTGGGTGTGCTGTTCATGCCAGAGACCACAACCATGTTGGCTGACCTGTGACAAATGCTGGTTGAAGAATGGGATGCCATCCCACAGCAGTGTGTGACCAGGCTGTTCGCATGAGGAGCAGGTGCCAGGCTGTGGTGGCTGTGTATGGTTCTTCCACATGCTACTGACGCTCCTGTTTCTTCAATTAATAAATTGTTAAATTCAATCATCCAATCCACCAAGCAAGAGTCAACAGCAAAGAAAATATGTTTGGTATGGTCAGAGAAGATTTGTCACATTTTTCATGGGCACACACATACTCAGCTCTGCTCATCCCACAAATATTTGTTCCTTATGGCACCATTTTAAAGGGAATTAAAACAGGCTTTCCAATAGTATAATATGTATTGCCAAGAAGCACTGTTGCAACAAATACATATTCTGCCAAACACAATTTTCCTTAATTTTGTGTTATGTTATGATATGCCTATATGGTCTGCTGGCCTTGAGAAGAGGTCTAATCAGCCAGTTTTTTCATACCCTCGAAATGTTAGATCAATCTAGCTTATTCCCTAGGATACCTCTGGCAGCAGCCATAATTATTGGCATTTATTTTATATAGTCTAGGCCTATACCTGCAGAACGAAGAAACGGGAATTAGGATACTGGAATATCACATTTCCGCGTCTTCATTCGAGATTTATATTATAGGTGCGATTTTTCACATTTTCATAACTAACTATGTGAGTCGACTTTGTCTGCCTAACCATACTTCTATTTGTAGATAAATTGATAAATAATTATTTTAAAAAATGTGTTCTTAACTAGACTACCCTCTTCTGGACAAAAGTAAGCAGTGCAATGAGTCTAGGCTACCAGGCCAAAGTAGTCAAATAAGGCATGCACAAACAAGAACTGAATAAGGAAAAAGCAAATAACGTATAATAACTGTTATAATAACTTTTTTTCACAAAGAAAATAATGTATTATTATTATTATTATTATTATTATTATTATTATTATAACGACTATTCGTATATATGTCGTGTCGGTATTTGTTAGAATATGAATTAGGGTAGTTCATCATTACTGCAATATCGATGATCATTTGTGATTTGTTTGCCTTTATCGATTACTTCGGTCTGCATACAGAAGTAAGGGACCAGGGTTCAGCTTCCGGGGCAATTTTACAATTTCTGCAATTTTATTCCAACATGGGTTCACAGCCTCCACCTAAACCGTGGGAACGACGTATTCCAGGTGCCATGCGTGCACCTGTCAATTACAGGTAAGCAGTATTTATATTTATAAGTTATTTATCTTCGCTACAGTACAGAGCTATAAGCTGCGTTGGCTAGATGCCAATGCCGTTAAATGCAAGGCCAACACAGGATTGCATTTAGTTAAATTCTTGTGTTGCGTTTTTGTTTCGTTAATGTAACTGTCAGTGTTTTGGCAAGATCTAAATATCCTCAGCCAACTTATGTTATTACAACAAGCTAAATTACATGGGTCGACATCTTACAGACTAGCTGGCTAATTGTTAGTATATGGCTACTGTTTACAAACTGTTAAAACTAGTTTAGCGTCTACCTGTTAATTTTAAATTAAGCATTATATTCTGCATGTTTTTTGTTGTTGTTACACAGCACAAAGAAACGTGCTGTAACTTAAATACACTACAAGATTGAAATATCGCCCCTGATGATTGTATGTTTTTGTCTATTTCTCTAAACGCCTCTCAAGGTCTACAGACTTTGGACCAAACAATGGGCCCTCCATATCTGCTGCTCCTCCTGTCTTAACCCGAATGGCGCCTCCCTTGCCGCCTCGTCCAGTCCAGCAACAATCCTACCGTCCATCATACAGCTCTTTCACCTCATCTTACAGCCCCTATGGGAGCTCTCTGTACAGTCCCTACAGCCATGGTGGAGGCTACGGCGGCGGCTACGGCGGAGGCTACGGCCTAGGAGGGTACAATCGGCTTCCTGTTACAGAGGATGTAGCCCCCAGCCGCTTTGTACAGCAGGCAGAGGAAAGCAGTCGTGGTGCATTCCAGTCCATCGAGAGCATCGTCCAGGCATTCACGTCGGTTAGCATGATGCTGGATGCCACCTTCTCGGCCGTGTACAACAGTTTCCGCGCCGTGTTGGATGTTGCCAACCACTTCACACGACTTCGAGCGCACTTCACGCGAGTGTTGTCAGCCTTCGCGCTGGTTCGCACCTTGCGCTACCTCTACAGGCGCATGCAGAGGCTGCTGGGGCTCAGGTCTGACACTGAGGCAGAGGACTTGTGGGCAGACAGCGCCAGTGATGCTCTAGCTACCAGCATATCCAGGGGGTATGGAGCTGGGATTGAGGATCCCAGAGCTGGAGTGAAGTCCTGGCCAATCTTCCTGTTTTTAGCTGTGGTTTTCGGGGGGCCCTACCTAATCTGGAAGCTGCTGAGCTCTAGCTCGGCAGCTGAAGAGAGCGGTGAGACTCATCTTCATGTTTGTTTACATGCTTGGATGTGGGCCTGTAGATGTCTAGGCCACATACATATTATGAACGGTCTGCACACAGAAGATATTTAGTGAAAACATGGCTGTCAGCTTGTCTAAATAAATATGGATGTTAGGCCAGGTATATTACATGTTGGGATGGATGGATAGATAGATAGCTAGATACTGTAGACAGTCATACAGACACTAGTTAGTTAGTTAGATTAGAAATTATAAACGCATGTTTTTGCCCCCATTCATCATTTGCTGAACTCAAAGATCTAATACTTTCTCTATGGCCACAATAAAAGGTTACTCGAAAATGTGCAGTTCCATCACACAGCACAATGCCACAGATGTCACAAGTTTTGAGGGAACGTGCAGTAGGCATGCTGACTGCAGGAATGTTCTCATCGGGGTCTCGACCTAACTGCAGTTTGTCGTCGTAACCAACTTGAGTGGGCAAAGGCTCACATTCGATGGCGTATGGAACTTTGGAGAGATGTTCTCTTCATGGATGAATCCTGGTTTTCACTGTACAGGGCAGATGGCAGACGTTGTGTGGGTGAGCACTTTGCTGATGTCAACATTGTGGATTGAGTGGCCCATGGTGGCGCTGGGTTTATGGTATGGGTAGTGTGTTATGGACAACGACCACAGGTGCATTTTATTGATGGCATTTTAAATGCACAGAGATACCTTGACGAGATCCTGAGGCCCATTTTTGTGCCATTCATCCACAACCATCACCTCGTGTTGCAGCATGATAATGCACTGGCCCATGTTGCAAGGATCTGTACACACTTCCTGAAATCAACCCAGTTCTTGCATGTCCAGCATACTTACTGGACATGTCACCCATTGAGATGCTCTGGATTGCCGTATACGACAGCGTGTTCCAGGTCCTGCTAATATCCAGCAATTTCGCACAGCCATTGAAGAGGAGTGAACCAACATTCCACAGGCCACAATAAACAACCTGATCAACTCTATCTGAAGGGGATGTGTTGCACTGTGTGAGGCAAATGGTGGTCACACCAGATACTGACTGGTTTTTGAACCCCCCCCCCAATACAGTGATACTGCACATTGGAGTGGCCTTTTATTGTGGCCAGCCTAAGGCACACCTGTGCAATACTTGATGTGCCACACCTGTGAGGTGGATGGATTAGCTCGGCAAAGGAGAAGTGCTCACTAACACAGATTTAGACAGATTTGTGAACAATATTTGATAGAAATAGGCCTTCTGTGTACATAGAGCAAATATTAGATCTTTGAGTTAAGCTAATGATGAATGGGGGGCAAAAACAAAAGTGTTGCGCTTATAATTTTGGTGTGTGTGTGTTTTTAAAGTTTATTTTATTTATTTGTGGCTGTTCTTCAGCATTCAACATAACAAAAATGTAAACATGTTTCTGTGTTAAGCCACTAACTGGGCCAATGGAGATGATGATCATGTTGTTGCTCGAGCGGAGTATGACTTCACAGCTGCTTCTGAGGAGGAGATCTCTCTACATGCTGGACAAATGATTAACCTAGCCCCTAAAGGTGAAATACTTGGTTCACTATTCAGTCTGTAAGACATTACATTCAGTCCAATCCTCATCCTGACAGACTTGTTGGTGTAAAAATATTAGACTGTGTATTAGACACAGCCTTAAAATTTCATTTTGAATCCAATGCATTAATGGCAGAAAACCAATTGAAAATTAGACTTCTGTTGGTGCAGTCCTCTATAATCCATACATTTGATCTTTGATGAGGCTAATGCACTTTGTTCTATCCTGCCTGCAGAACAACAGCCCAGGGTACGTGGCTGGCTCTTGGCTAGCGTGGATGGCCAGATCACAGGCCTAGTCCCAGCCAATTACGTTAAGGTGCTCGGGAAGAGGAGAGGCCGCAAGCATGCAGAGCTAGAGAGGCTCTCCCATGCCCAGCTCGGGAGCGTCCCGCCCCTCCAGACAGACCTAGGAACAGGTCCGCTGCCCAATCTAGACCTGGGCTTCACCCAAGGTTCAGCTTCAGCATCTGGTCCTGCCTCGGAGGAGCTTCTGGAAACCGTCTACAGAGAAGCACCATCGTCTCAGAGTCTGACATCCAGCACAGTGCTTGACATACCTGAGAAAATGGACCTCTGAGATGTGTGTGTGTGTTGATGGCAAATGGTGTGAGCATATGCAGTGTTCCATGTAATGCACATTTGATAGGATGGCTCTGTCAGTTTCTGACCATGGGACCTGCACCTCATCTAGAACAGCTCAGTGAAGGTTTCCTTTATAGAAACACATTGGTTAATAATGAGAAATTGGTATGAAGGTGTCAGTTAGCTGAAAATGCATGAATGGTTTATCATTATACATGTAACACAGTTCTGTTTAGAAACTGCATTTGTTAACAAGGATTTCAAGTTTGTTGAAGCGTAAAATCTGTCATTTTTTTAGTGTAGAACAGCATTGCCTAATTGTGAATTATTACTATGGATTTGATTATCAATTAATGCTATTTAAAAAAAAGATGATAATATACAATATTTTGTCCATTAAATTAACTGAACAGCAGCATTAAGTATAATGTGCACTGTATATTTACAGTTTAACAGAACACTCAGTGTTTTGAATAATTGTAATGCCTTCAGTTAATGCTCTACCTACCGAGTGTACTAGAATTAACTAGTGTTTGTATTTACTACTTAGCTGGGTAAAAAACGTAATCTATTCACACAAATAAAAAATTATGTTCATTTTGCACATGTTTTCATGTGTAAAGAAATTGTAATTTTGTAAATGCCTATAGAATTATTTTGCAAATAAATATTTTTCAAAATTTGTGCCGAATAAAATGTCTCCAGTTACACCAAAAAGGATTCATATCAGTGGTATATTACAGCACCAATGCACATGGGTGAACATTCCTCAACATAAAACGTTTAGGTTGTTAAACATTTAAATTAACATTATAGACTATGTAATCTTACATTCATGTTAATCATATTTAATGTTGAATTAAACTGCAATGTTAACATATACGTTGATATCATAACCACTAGTGCTATATTGTTTCGAATGTGTCAGGGAAACAGGGTTGCTAGGTAACGGTGACGCCTGTGTTCACCTGCTGCAGTGCGACAGCGGCTGGGAACAAGCGGGTGCCGTCATCAGAGCTGCAGATTTTGCAGCACTCAAGAACGCACCTAGATTATTATTGTTTTGGATAGAGCGGCTTTCTGATTTATATCTATCAATGATTGCTGTACTGGACTGCAGAACAACCAGATTAGTAAATGAAACTACCGGTAGTTAGCTCAGTATCCTACAAAGCCAGCTAGCAACTTTGGCTAACATTAGCTATGAAAGTGCCTGCATGACGGATTCACCCCGGTGAAACTAGCCCTCGTAATCAGCATCTTCACGACACAATACCGTAAAATCGACATATTTTGTTTATTTCAAAAAACATTTTTTAGGTATTGTTTGGACAATAGTGAAGTACCGGCGGTATGCCATAAGTATGTGGATTTATGTGTTTATTGGTTTTATCTAAAATATTGATGGAGGATCAAATGCTAGGCCTGCTGTTTGAACTTGAGTGTCTACAATGAGCTAATGTTAGTAGCACCTGCATGTCTCCGTTATGGTTGTCCTGATTATGTTTGGTATCTGTTCTTTTGACTGTCTTTCCTTGTTTAATCATTCTCAAACCCTTTCTTACCTGTAGAGATGAGCCGCTACTGCTCAGACAACAACAACTTTCCATATGACAACAATGTGCTAGTTTTGGATATGGTGTTGGGTTCTCTATGGAGTTTACCTCAGCCCATAAGCTGGGACAACGTGGCCAAGCTGGTTCCTGGCTTCACTCCTAAGGAGGTATGAGCTTTCCTGTCTGTACATCCATCCAAACAACCCTAGTTACAATATGGACATTGTGTGCTGGTGCAATCATTATTAAATCTCAGAGGCAGACTGTACAGTCGCACCTCAATAAATTAGAATATTGTAGAACATTACTTAACCTTTTCACAATATTCAAATTTACTGCACATCCATCTGTCTATATATCTATCTATCTCTCTATGTATGTATGTATGTATGTATGTATACATACACTATTTTAGAAAATTCTTATATATATATATTTTTTTATAGCATTTATTTTTGTATTAATAATTATCTCACTCCCTTTCTACACTATTCCATTCCAATATTGTATCTAGTCAGCAACTGGTGGAACAATTCCTGTGTGATAAATACAATCTTCACATTAAATGAATGAGCTTGAATGCAATGCTTCAGAAAATGGTTACATGAACTCTGCTCTGATGCTGTCTCCATGGATACTTGC
Organism: Typhlichthys subterraneus; assembly: GCA_027564835.1. Classification (NCBI taxonomy): domain Eukaryota; kingdom Metazoa; phylum Chordata; class Actinopteri; order Percopsiformes; family Amblyopsidae; genus Typhlichthys; species Typhlichthys subterraneus. The sequence continues at coordinate 13,229 of JAODUH010016696.1, read as the reverse complement.
AGTGTGCACATAGGTTTGAGGAGCTGAAGAGCGCAGGGAGGTTCCCCCATGTGGACAACCAGTGTAATGCTCTGGCAGCAGACTCCTCTCCATCCGAGACCCTGTCTTCCTACGTTACGTCCACGCTATTGGACACCACAGAGGCTGTTGAGATGGGAGGAACCAATCAGAATGCTAGCAAGGTTACAGGTGAGTGCACACCTGTGTTATCGGTATGTTCAGTTTGAATGCTAAGTGTAATGTTTAATACACACTAGATGTACTCATGGCCACATGCTGCATTTAATATATACAGTATATTTGTATACTGTATATATTCGTATATTTAATAGACCAAAACCCACTGGTGGCGTCTGACAGCAGCGTCCAACGTTTACAACACGGTTCTATTTCTTGAGTGTCAAAGCCATAAGCATGCATAGATAAACTGTCAATTTTTCTCCTCAGGACGTGTTTGCAGTTTCGAGACACCAGAAGAAAGGGTCTCGACAGAAGAGCTGGAGAAACCACCAAAGCCACGCGAGTGAGTGAGGGAGGAGGGATCTTTATGCGTTTTTTTTTGTTGATTTTTTTTTACTTGAAAGTATCTAAACAAAAAGTATTTTTACTTAATGGATCCATTTGGCATGTTTGTTAGCCCTGTCTGGTCACATCACTTGGCTTATTAGTGACCTCATGTGGTCACAAGTTGCAACTGCATTCATATTTTTTTTCAATAAGTTGTAATTTTCTTGACCTTCAGCCGAGCAGACCCTTTAAAAGACCTGTCCGTCCTTCTCTCACTATATTCCAACACAGTCCCAACATGGTCATCCATGTGTGTGATGAGGCCAAGAACCTGAAGCAGGATTTCACCTGTCCCAGAGATCTTCTGGTGAAAGAGATGCGCTACTTCGCTGAGTATCTGTCCGTGGATGCCCAGCGCTGGGACGAGGTGGACATCTCCGTTCACTGTGACGTGCATATCTTTGACTGGCTCATGAACTATGTTCGCAGGAACACAGCAGGAGCGAGCAAAAAGGACAAACCCAGACTTGGTAAAAGCCCAGGGACCCACAGAACAACAGTAGATATATCATACTATATAACACATGTGAATGTCGCTATTGACCTGTTCTGTTGTGATTTTGTGGATGGTGTGTTGATTTATTTGTTGTTGTGTACTGAAGATGGTATGTGTTTGGTGGGTCACTGGCTGTGTGTTCTGTGATTGTTGGTCGTGGGGTTTGCTTGGTTGGTTATGTGGTGTTTGTCGGTTACAGAGCCCAGCAATGTGATCTCAATCCTGATCTCCTCCGAGTTCTTGAAGATGGATACGTTAGTAAGTGTGGTGATGTGATCTGGGCCCCTTGTTTTTCAGTTGTAGTGGGCGGTACCTCAAAAAGTGCAATGATACACAATCTAGATTATATGGATGCTGCCACTAGACCACCAAGTGTGATATAGGACTACAAATATATCTTTAAAATAGAATGGTAAGGCAATGGGTTTGACACTGTTGTATGTCAAATGTTTCAATGTGTATTACTGTCATTTAGATCGTCAGAAAAGTGGATTTGAACCATACTCCTCGTCTATGGAAAACAAGAGGCCCATAGATAGAGCTTTGTAAAGTCAGTGTTGCATGGTTGGACATATCTTTTGTTCTTACTGAAGACTTAGGCTCCAAGCATTCTTTCCACCACTACCTAACTGCTCTGTCAGGAGAGCTACCATGGCTTTTTGATAGAGCAGTGCTGGTGTAAAACTAGGTCTTCTAAATGGGAATTAAATTCTATTGGACTGTTTCTTTCAACCTGTGTCACTGAGAAGCTGTCTGTGTTTGTGGCCAGGTGGACGAGTGTAACCAGTACTGCCACAAATACATGAGCGCCATCGTAGCCACGCCCTGCAACATGAACTGCATCAATAGCAACCTGGCCACGCGAATCGCTGAGCTGTTTAGCCACAACGAGGCAGACGATGTCAGAGACAAAAAAGACAAGTTCAAAAGGTAGATATGATTTGACGCAGGCTTTAATGCACATAAAAGGGATAGGATTACACATTGAAATGTGATTGACAGTCATTTCAGTAGACTAATTAGGTACAATTCTGAATTAATCCACAAATTCAGTTAGTTGTTGCAACTGAACATATTTTATAGCAGCACATTTGTTACTAGCTGTCTACAAGATCCATATTTTGTATGGTCAGGGCTATCTTATTTGTACGCACTGTAGTAAATATTGGCTACATAGCTCTCTAGGGAAGCACTGATTGACAGCTTGGTCTTCAAACACACATTAAAGCAAACTGTTCCAGAAGAAGATTGAGCGTTTCTTTGAGCCCAACTACCAGAACAGAGATTCCCCTGGCAATGCTGCAACGCTGTACAGGCGAGTAGACTCCCTTCGGCTTCACGTCTTCCTGGAACCTCTCTAGTGAGTGACAACACATGCAAATGTTTCGTCGGTAAAAGTGCCTTCGTTCTTTTAACACAGGTGTGGTCTGTGCCTTAAGCTGATAACCAAAGACACGGAGGGGAAGATCTCTTGTGTCCCGGGGAAGATCAATGTCAACACCAGAGGAGAGATCACCTATTCCCATACTAAGTAACACGCCTATTATTTCTTAATGTCAGTGTACTTTGTACAGTATATCTGTCTGTTCAACGTTACGCTTCTGAAAGAAAGTGTTTTTACGGTGTGTCTGTTCACGCCCAGACAGAAGAGCTGGGATGTACATGACTACATCTCTGGTCTGTATGAGGAGCTGATGTCCTGGGTGCTGGTCTACTGGAGAATATGGGGTACCATCAACCACCTCACCTGCTCCCGCTGCCAGCAGGTACTGTTGTAGGTGTGTGTGTGTGTGAGGTCTTTTAACACTAGAACCACCACGGGGTAAATTTGACCCGTGGAGGTTTTTCAATTGTACATAACTCTGTTTTAATAATATATTGAAGTCCCCCAGTCTGACTTTTCCTAAAATGGTGTTGTGTTGTGTTGTACTCCATATCGTTAAATATAGTAAAGATAAATCCAGATAAAAACACGGGCATTTATACCTATAACCGCCACACCGGGTCAAATTTACCCGTTAACAAAATGCCTTAATTTTCGGCAGGTTTCTTATTTTAGCACAGCAAACTTTTACACAATATATGTTGCTAGGAGACACGGTACACAAGAGTGTGGTCGAAATCTACATAATTTATAACAGTAGATTCTCACAGGGTCAGCTGGCCACACACCACACACAATGCGTAACATTTAAAGAAATGGCTTTTATGTCTCTGTTGCAGTCGGCAATTGCACACTGGCTGAAGCGCGGACAACGTGTAGCGTACGGAGCATCCTCGGATGTGACTCTTAATTGTCACGTGTTGAATGTGTTTCTATGTGAGGGTTGTCTGGAAAGAACAGTGAGTGAACAGTGAACACATTCGCGATCATGACTAAAGTGTGGAGGAGATAAATACAAAACTGGATTTTATGCTACAGGCACTACTGGCATGGATGAACAGCTGTTCCTGTCTACAGCGAAGTGCCGATAGCATTAGCTAGCGGCACAAGTTAGGTATGCCTAGTTAGGCTAACTAGGCATTAGTTAGCCGACATTCCTAACAAGTGGGATCTTTGATCTTTGGATGTTTTCATGAATAGCCTATATTTGCGTGTTCTTAAAGACGCCCCTTTAGACCATAATTATAAAATTAGAGCACCAAAACACAGACCATTAAAGAAATTCATTTAGAAGACAAATAATACAATGACAGAGTACATTTTGAATCTAGAAACACAGTGTCTAGGAGTACAGGCCAATTTGACCCGTTGGCAGTTTTAAGGTATACAGAGATTCTTGGCGGTTCTAGTGTTAATCTGACAAGACACAATGGTGAAACGACACATTTTAAGTGTGTGTGCGTGTGATTGGTGTGGCAGGTGTTTGTGTGTGCAGAGCTAACCCAATGCAAATACCACCCAGAGAGTGTCTCATACCCTGGCATGGGTACAGAGACTGGCTGGCATGGAGTAGGCATCTACCCCTGCTGCGGTCAGAGAGTTCTCCGCTTTGACCCCAGTGGCATGCCCAAAGTATGCGCGCACACACACACACACACAATCAGAATCAGTGATGTGAGGAAAGCTCTTTAAATGGTTACTTCGAATTTGACATGACCTGCAGTGAGAATTGTGTGTGTGTGTGTGTGCAGGGCTGTAGGGTGCGGGACCACATAGTGAGCCTACCAGAGAAGGAACAGTGTTCTGGGGACGGGGCTCTGGCCAAAGTCCTTAACGACCTCGTCCTCCACAGAGATGTTGTGTGCGTGTCCACCACACCACCAGCACAGAGGTATGTATGGCTGTGTGTGGAGGTAGCAATTAAAACATGTGTCACGGTTTGGTCATGTTTGGTCGTGTGTGTGTGTGTGTGTGTGTGTGTGTGTGCGCGCGCGTTAGGCCTGCAGAGTCTCCTTCCAGTGCACAGAAGACTGAGGAAAGGGAGGTCTTCTTGGAGCCCAGCCTCGTTGCTCCTCTAAGGGGAGACGGTGGTGCTGTGCGTTACTCGTATATACACCTTTACGTCGTTCCAAAGTGGCTCTTTCCCCCTTTCAGTGTTCTGATCCTGACAGCTCCTATGTCCTCTCTCTGTTCACCAGTTCTCCCTGCTGAAAAACTGGAGTCTACAACTGGTAGGACTTTTCCTTTTATGCCTTTCTTGAATATTCAGTGTGGACTAGTGGTTAGGGGGAGTATTGCATGTTTCTTTGGATAAAGGCATCTGCTAAATAGCTGAACTGTAAATTGTTTGGTAAAAACGAGCCACATGAAGAGGAATTACAGGAGACTGATTTAGTCAAGATGTTAGCGACCACTTGTTTGTGTGCACTCTGTTTCGGTTAGGGTTGGTAATTAATAGAATGTGCGCTCCATGATTGTGTCTTTAGAACCACAAATGTCACTGTTTTGATACTCAGTGGGAGGCTTTAAGGAGAGAGCATGCTGTGAGCATCACAGCTGTGTAAGGGAGGAGGGGTTCTCAGGCTCTTGATTTTAGAGAACCAAAACGAGGGTTTTTACAGGGACAAGGGCATACACAAATGAAGAGGCTTATGTTTCTAACATGTGCACTACCGTTAAAGTTTGGGGTCATTTTGAAATGTCTTTGTTTTTGAAAGAATAGCTCATTTGTTGGCCTCCTTTAGACTAGTTGAGCGTCGGCCATCTATCAAGCATGGTGAACTGTGAATCACAGTTTATTGATGTCAAATGGGCAGGGAACTACAGATGTTAGTTAAAGCCATGGTATGCATATCCATATGCTCAGTCTCTCCTGTGAGCTATGCCCTCTCACATATACATTTACATCACCCCACAGACAACCTTGATGCCTGGACACATTATCAACACATAGCACTTCAAGATCTCATTACAGAACTGGCTTAAGACTAAACCATTAATGTACCTCCACAACCGTGTTTAGATGTACTAGCAATGGCAGGAGGGTTTTCTATCTAATTCTATTATTTAAATTATAAACTTAATTCACTATCTACTAACTAATAATGTGCCAGGAACATGGTTGCTGGGCGAATGTAGATATTCAATAAAAATGTGCTATTTCCAACTAAAATAGTAAGTTACAGCATTAACCATGTATACACTGTATTTTCCCGATCAATTTATTTTAATGACAGAAAACGTGCCTAAAGAAAAAAAAAAGTAAAGACATTTCTTAGTGATCTGAACCTTGTATACGCTAGTCTAGCTGTTTGTAATCAGATTGGATGTATCACTGTGCCTTCCAGCCAAATTGGCTGTTAACCTCAGCTGACTTTTGACCCTTTGCTAGAAGCAGCAGTCCCTGCTGTCAGAGGATGAGGAGTACACCACAGGGTCAGAGGTCACCGAGGATGAGGTGGGCGATGATGAGGAGCTCTCTAAGAAACAAGGTCCCAACAGAAAGAATACAAGCTATTGCTCTTTTCAGTCAGCAGAAGGTGGTAGATATGGCCTCTCACAATGATTCTCATGTCGATGTGCTGTGTCCCCCCCAGCTGCCAAGAAGGCCAAAAAAGCCAGCAGACCTCTGAAGAGACAAGTGTCCTCACCAAACTTCCAACGCAAAGACAAATCAGAGAAGGTCAGTTTACATTTAGTGGCAAGGTAACATCAAAATGATGTGGAATTCACTCACCAAATGGACAACATGCTGTACTACAAAGTGTGGCTCATGCGTATGGTACATTATTATGTTGCTAGCTCACACATTTTAAACAGTACAAACCTGTGCGTCGTATATCACAAGCTATGCTAGATGTTCTGACACTGTTATGTTTGTGTTCATGTCATCTGCCGAGGCGTTGTCGAGGGACAACACCGCTTTTACGTGAGTTTAACTGCTGAGTTTAACTGCCCTCAGTTTAACATCCACATCAGGATTGCCCCTATCATATTCATTTAACCTTGATGCTGAATGCAAAATTGATAACAATTACACATAAAATGTACAGTGAAAATAGGACAGTAGCTTGTCTGCCTATTTTAACTATGTTGTGGAAAGAAGAGCTGAAGCGTTAATTCCAGTTAAGTGACTGTGCTGCCTTTTGCAGGGTGAGCGTCCAGAAGAGTAAATGGGACAGCTCCCGCTCCCCGAGATTCAACCAAGACGCTCAGCGGGAAGAAGGTAAACATTTTTGCAATCGTTATATGCTCTTATGCGTTCATTAACTTCATCAATATTGTTATTCTAGTAAGCTTAGGCTAGATTCTCTCTATTCAAAACATTTCTCCTGAGCCAGACCAAAGGCGAATGGCAGAGATCATTAGTCACCTGACCAAGATGAGGTTTGGAGACCAGGATCAGGGCAAAGCCAAGGAACCTAAGGAGGTGTGTACTATTCCTGTATCCGCTGTCCTGTCCACTGACAATCATTAATAGAAATACACAGAGTATTTGTAAAATCTGTGTGTAATTGTATTGTTTCTTTCTACACAAATACACATCTGGAGATATTTGTCCTGAGACAGTGTTGTAGCGTTGTGTGTGTTTTGTAGCCACCTGGGGGAGTTTACTCCAGACTAGAGGCGCAATTTAAGAACGCATCGCAAACCAAACAGCCTTCTGAGAAAAGGTACACAAAATGTTTCAATTGTTCTGTATCTCTCACGCGTAAAACTAAAAAATGTAATGTGTAAAACTTTTGTTTAAAGATTGTTTTACAAAGAGCTAAAATTGGCAGTGCATTGTTCAAATGTTAAAATTGTAGCAAAACCATGGCATTTGTTTTAGCCTTGCGTTTACTCTATTTTTCTCTTCACATTTACAAATACAGTACATGTATACTGTATTTGTAACAAACATTAACTAGTATCATTTAGATACCTAAATTATCTCACTTTGTATTGTAGATCAAAAACACGCAATGCTCAGATCCGATCGACAGAGAAGGTTTGATGAGAAAGGAACTGAAGGGAGGGAGAAGACCGAGATGGGTTTGCAGGCGAAGCGGAAAGATCAAGGGAGACCGAAAACGTCTACAAGCTTGCATGAGAGCCCTCATAGTAGCCAAGTCACTCCATTGCTACCTAAGAGCTGGCTGTGCTTTAAGCAATCATAACAGATCCTTTCTATTCCAGCTCCTAGCAATCTCAGATGAATTTGGATTCACCTCTGCACCAGTGCAAATGTTTGGCTGCTGCTGTGCTCGACCCGTGATGATCTTGATACTCACAGGTACTCTATTCTGCCCCAGCTCGTTGTGTCCTATGGTAAATCAGTGTAGCCTACAGTATGCCACTATATACCAAGTTGACAAGTCACAGCCAGACCTGTTCATTTGTGTAGATATGCTCTGTCAGAGTTGAATCTGACCTGCTAAAAGTGCCATCTAGGTGGTTGACTGCATCAGGCCAATTTAAATGGCTTTAGAAAATTGTTCCACATTAGTGACTATTGACTTGATATACTATATACCAGCATATTGTTTTATTTTCTTCAAAAGCCTCACCAGATTGTTGAGGTTGTCTAGAATATTTGGATGGACACATCTGGCAGTTTGCTTGCAAGTAGCAGCTTATTAGGTATTTAGAGATAAATCTGATCTTTAATAAACTATGGCAGGATAATGTATACTCCACAAGGTGGCAGTACACAGCAAGTAGTCTTTTGTTTGTTTTCAGTTGTATGTCCCTATGTAGAAAGCCCAGCTTTACTTACTCCACCCACTAAAAAGAAAACTGAAAACTATTTACAATTTCGTTTGACCCTGTTCTGGTAATATATTAAGTCTCAGTTACTGTTAATATGTTTAAGAATAAACTGTACACCACTGGCACCAATAGAACAATGAACTGTGATCAAAAATAAAAATTGATAAACTATTCTGCTGGGCAATTTTTATCTTATGTGAATAATGCTATCCAGTAGAGGGAATCAGCCATGCTGTCAGTCAACTTTGTTGTTTGGATACTACTTGAATATCTAGTCTAACAAGTACAAGTTATATCTGAAACTCAAGAGGTTGCAGTTAAAGGTTTTCTACAACAAGTTATTTCCATCAGGTGTTTAGACACTACTGTCAAAAGGTGCTTTGTTTGAACATACGTTTTTAAAATACCCTCTGAAGGATTGAGACTTGGATAAATGACACATTGTAGGGAATAGATATTCTACTCCTGCATTGAGGCATCTTATTGACAGGCTATCTTAGCATGCAAATGTACTCACAGGGGCAGCAGTAGGGGATCGGTCTGGCCCCGTTCCCAGTGGTGCTCTGAGATCTCCAGCTGTTACCTCCACTCCTCAAAGGCAGATACCATAGATGACTGTGACCCAGCTATGCAAAACTGGGTCAGAACAGAAACAGTTACTCTATGGCTTCCTGGGAGAGTGTCATCATGAGATTAGTGGCCGGACCATATTTCCCTGGCAACTATAATCACCAAACTCTTTTTCAGTCTATATTGGTGTGCGTTACATAAAGTGATTATATCCCCCACTCTAGAGCTTAGAGCCTGTAAACATTCTTTGTCTTGTGAGTATATGTACTGTAGTAGCAATTACAAGTTCAGATAACTGTACTTAAACATTCATTTCTAGTTATGGTGGTAATATTTTCTGAGCACTGCAGTCAAATGACTGGGCCCCATAAGGAAATACCAGCCCTTACGACTTCAGTGTTTTGAAGCTGCTGTAATGGCTAAGCCAGTAATTCCTATAAGAATTGGGGCAGGGGAAGGACCAACCCACACACACAAATCTACCTGCTCAAATTAGTTTGAATGAGACATGAGTTGAAATGATTAAGACTGAGCAGAAGGCAGGGTTAAAAAAGTCAACTTTAATCAGTTCAAAAAGTCCACAACAAATGTTAACACTTCAAGAAGGGAATTTTGCCATTAGAGACTGGGTACTTATTTGGATTTATACATTCTTTGCCTAATTAAACTCACTGGCAATTAGTTGGGTGTCTAGTCAAAAGCATTGTGTTTATTTGGATAGATCTAAAGAGATAAAACTTAAAAATACAAAATTATTGTAAACCCAGTTTTATTAGATTTTGCTCTAAAGGTAGTGTTTGACACTACAGCATGGTAAACAACACAAATTAGTACAATTCAAAAATCGCAAAAGCCGTCTGAGTTAAACAGTTATAAAGATGAAACCAACCAGGAACCCATAAATATCTCCGCCACGCCTGTAAAACATCCCATTAATGAAAGCTCACACGAGCAACAATCCTCTTAGAGGAAAAACAAAACGCTGATGTCGACTAGGCGACAGCATACACGTGCGCGCACACAACAAAAAACTAAATACATAAAGGAAAAACAAACACATGTTCCCCTGGTATTAGAGATGCTATACAATCGATCGGGATGATATGCACATATTCTGATATGATTTCCTTTATAAAAATAATAATTGTATTCCTAACTGGCAGTGCCCAAAACACTTCAAGTTAAGCACAACTTATGACAAATGGGATGCTTCTCCTGATGCATGAAGCAGCACATCTCACACCTTCATTCAAATCAGTTACGTTTCACATTCCCCCACAATGTGGCGAGGCACCTGTGCAAGCCTCTGTAAGAGACCTCAGTCCTTCCAGTCTCTCCGTCAGACCACAGTCCTAGAAGCCTCCATGCGAACGACACATGCGGGTTTTCACAAAGAACTCTGCTCGGATTGTGTAATATATAGGAACAAATAAAAGGGGCAGGGTATAAAAACAGATGGTTAACGTGTCCTTATTGTTACAGCCTAAACATGCAACTCTTGGGTTGGACCATAGACCAAATGCAACAGTTCTGGAAGAATATTACACACAGTCTCCATGGAAAACGCGTATTATGTAAAAGGGCCACAGGGTGACAGTAATCACTTACATATAATTGGCATTGTTTTGGTCAACAACATCCAATGGGATCACCCGCTCTACCCAACAAGTAGAGGGGCTGTCCACTTCTCTTTCTCTCTCAGGTTGGGTTGTGTATGATGTGGTTAGGGGTTATTTTTACATGAATGTTTGCTGTCTTGGAGAACTGTACAGTTTTGGAGAGGGTGGGGTGCCTCAGTCACACATTTCCTCAGGGATCTCATGGGGGTTCAGAATGCCCGGGACAGACATCTGGATCTTGTGTTTCTCTTCCTGGGCTTGGCGCAGCGATGCCTCCCGCTCTTCCAGGAAAAGGTCTGTGGTGTCCTCGCCAGCAAACTCCTAGAGAAGGGAAAGTGCACGCACGCACACACACAGGTTGTTGAGGCAGTCACCACACACTCCCTCTGCGAGAGAGAGCACTATTACTTTTGATGGACAGCCTAGCCATGTTGTAAAATGTAATTTATAGAAACAGCTAAGCAGTTAGCTATGTAGCTACTGATAACCCATCATCTGCTGAAAACAGACGCCATGCTATCAGCGACAATAGAGGCAAAACTAGCCCCACAATATTAAGCATTATTATTACAACTATCTAACTAAACTATTTAAACTAACGATTAAAATGACAGAATAAATAAATGTGCTGGACAACAATACATTGCTTTGACATACACTAAAAGCCTACAATTGTACTTTGTTTTTATGCATTAATATGTCCCGTATATATGGAAATAGAATAAATAGTAAATGTATAATAGTACAGTGGTTAGTAGCTAGCCATGCATGTCTGTGTAATGAAAACCGCCAGTACAACCAACAAGTACATTACCGTTTCTCATGATGTGAAAAGCTCACCTTGATCTGGACTAGGAAGTCCCTAAGGTGCTCCTTGAAGGCAGGAATGTCCTGGTTTAAGCTGAAGAGCCCCGTCACAAACACCTTCACCTGGGCGCTGAGGGGAACAATGTGACAAGTATAGCAGATACCCTGTAGTCACACAACACCAACAGCTCTAGCCTTCACATAGTTAGCTATTAGCACCAGTATTCTTTTTAGGTGGTGATATATGCCATTCTACGCAAGCAATTACACCTAGTATAGACCTGCTGCTGTGTCCTTACTGGACAGTGAGTGCATCAAGTAGCATGTGTGTTACTGCTGTGTGGCGGCGCACTTACTCCTGTAGGTGAGGGAAAGCCGTCTTGAGCAGGTTGGCCACATACTCTTGGATGAACATCTGGTTGTTGGCTGGGCTTGCTGGGTTGAGGACTGCTGTGATTTTCCCTTCCTCCACCAAGTTGCACATGTAGGCCAGGATGGAGGCATGCATCGTCAGGCCTGAGAGTCACATCAGGTGCGTTTAGAAAGGGCTGACATGTTGACCACAAGTTGCCCTCTTGGCTGTGGTAGGTGCACTGTGATAGCCATGCTGACTCGGTTCGTCTTGTGAACACATCACGGTGTGTAGAATATATACACGTATAGAATCTAAAGTCATGTGCTTCTCTGTGAAGAGATGTGGAAGTGTGTCGTCGTTCAACGTGATGCCTGAATGGTAGATTTGTGACACACAACGTCAGACCGATGCTACAGAGTAGTCACTTACCGGCTGTGTGTGACGTGTCCGTTACCACGGAGAAGATGTGTTGCAGGATATCACAGAAGTACGTCTGGTAGAAGCTCTGTGCTGCAGCTTCTTCCTGGGCCACGTTCTGCAGCAGTGTGTACAGGACCTGAAGGCCTGTGGGGAACACGCATGCACTTATGATCCAGGGTCACAGTTTACACACTTCGAGCACCAGTAAACCATAATAATAATAATAATAATAATAATAATGTGGGGCATAATAAATAATGTCCCATGTTATGTTGCATTATTCAATTAGTCAATTCATTGTTCCACCTTTAAAACAACACAGAGCTATGGAGTAGTGTGTAGTAGTTCTAGAAGGAACACTAAGCAAATGGTGAATTAAACATGGTGATCTACAGAGGGCCAGCTGCTCTCAGGCTGGTCCTGTCCAGCTCACCAGTGTCCGCCACATTCCTCATGGTGTGCTTGAAGGCCCAGATGATGGAGTCCAGCACTAGTTTGAACTGAGCAGGAGGGATGGCGAGGAAGGCTGGGAAGCAGTGAGTGTTGACTGCTTGCAGCAGGTAGAAAAAGTGGGTCCTGTGCTCTGGGTACTCCTCAAAGTTCTAGTAACACACACACACACACACAGTTAACCAGTCACTCCAGGTTTGAATTATTCAAATAACAGGAATGTTATGAATTAGGGCTGTGCAACATGACCAAAATTTCATATCCCGATATAGGACACGTTCTGTAAATATAATGAATAGTTTCTGGCCGTCCCACGACCCCCACCAACCCCCCCTCATCGCTCTCTCTGACTTATGCTCACATTGCCTGTATAGTGGAGAGGGGCAACCCCGCTGAGGTCAGCTAGTCGAGAGACAGCGGTGGAGAGTTGACAAAAACGATCCTTAGGTAAGTGCAATAGAAGTTTTAACAGTAAAAAGTCAACAAGAGTAATGTATTAACGTAATCCACGCAAAATATGGGTTGACTCCAAATGATGAAAAAAAAAAATTGCAGTACAAGTGTGATATCCAGCACAACGATATAAACGATAGTGTTATATCAAACGGTAGATGTTTTTCTATCGTCTATATATATATATACATACACACACAGTATATACATATATACACGCATATATATACACACATATACACACAGTATATACATATATACACACATATATATATACACACATACACACACATACATATACACATACATATATATACATACATACATATATATATATATATATATATACACATATAT
>JAODUH010016685.1:15171-26826 GCA_027564835.1 Typhlichthys subterraneus | reverse complement strand
TCTCTACAATACAGTTGTCTCTACAATACAGCTGTCCCTATCTCTACAATACAGTTGTCCCTGTCTCTACAATACAGCTGTCCCTGTCTCTACAATACAGTTGTCTCTACAATACAGCTGTCCCTATCTCTACAATACAGTTGTCCCTGTCTCTACAATACAGTTGTCTCTACAATACAGATGTCCCTATCTCTACAATACAGTTGTCTCTGTCTCTACAATACAACTGTCTCTGTCCCTACAATACAGTTGTCCATGTCTATACAATACAGCTGTCTCTGTACGCTTGCTAACAATATCCCTCCGCCCGTCCGCAGCGAAACACGTTATGAAACAAAGCGTAGTACTACGGCTTTGTTGATATGAGCGGTTTTCGCCACTTGATTATATTCCTATTTAGGAAGCTTCGGCTGTGATTATATTTTCAACACACACAGAGAAGGGCAAGATAGCGAAATGCAAGGAGATATTTGGTGTATTTGGCAAAACCTGTATTAGCTTACATTTAGTTTGCAATAGCTGAATATACCTCTAAATAGCCTACTGTTGTCCAATGCTATAGGCCTATTCCTCTTATCCTCCAATTGTGCCCTCACTCTTTCCACACTCACTTTCCTGTTCCCGCGATTATCATTTATTTTCCCTTTACCCTTTTCCCCTCTCTCCACCTCTCCCCCACTCTCCACCTCTCTCCACCTCTCTCTGATAGGACGGTCTGGGCTGCTCAGCCCATCCACAGCACATGGAAACGTGTTTTGACGACATACCTTACATGCAGGAAAAAGATGTGAAACTGTCTGCGGCCTATAATAGTACAGTGTGTGTGTGTGTGTGCGTGTGTGTGTGTGTGTGTGTGTCATAGGGAATGCATTATGGGGTCCACTTTACAAGCAGCTGGTCACTAGCTGGTATCGTGTAATTGCGTCATCATGCTGCTTGCTCGCTCCTTGTGCAGGAGAGAGAGAGAGCGAGAGAGAGAGAGAGAGAGAGAGAGAGAGCGCTGACGCAGGTCTCCTGGCCGCGCCCACTAAACTCTGGACTTGACAGCTATCACCGTGTGACAGCCTGGAGGAGCGGAGTTGTGCAAGATTATCTGAGCGCACTTGTTTTTGTTCCTGCGTATTAAACTGTTTCGCCACGTTTCACACTGTGATCAGCAGTCCATGTCAGCTGGAGCCAGACTGCTTGACGAGTGTAAGCATTCAACTTTAGCACATTGTGACTGTATATGTGGCGGAGTGGTTAAAGTGCGGATTCAAAGATCAATTTGGTCATATTTTAGATTATCTGTACACGGGCTTCCTAAACGATGACAACATGCATGTTGGTTCACTGAGCTTACACAAGTTCGACGGTTGGGCTTGAACGCTTGTTTCGGCTGTGTGCAGTGAGACACACAGGCCAAGCTAACTGTCATGTTGCATTTCATCTTCCAGTGTTAGTCGCTTCCAAGTTAGCCTGGAGGTGAGGTGGGTACCACATCTTAAACCCCAAGTGGTATAAAGATGCATCAATCATGGCATATTCCTGGGTACACACATTGCCATGAGCGATAATGAAGACCTGTCTCTGTCTGTTCTCACTCATCCCTTCGGCAAATCATGGAGCACATATTAGGTATACCGTTTTTGGCCTGCAGCCATCTTGCAGAGACTATACTAGCAAAAGTCTGACCACGCCCAACATACCATGTTAACATAACAGTTAAGGAATTTGCTAAAGGCGAATTCTAGATACACATATCTGAAGCCAAGTACGTCACTAGAGAGGAAAAGTTTTGCTCGGAAAAAGATTAGGAAAATGTTATTGATTGTGTTGATCTGTTCTGGAATGGTTATTTTCAAAGAGACACAACGATGGCTTTATGTTGTCCTATATTGTCATTGTTTTTAACCTTGGAGGATTCAGTTCTAACGCTAGGACACAAGGAATTATTTCAATTCAATCCATGTGATCAATATTTTACAAAGGAGCATATATGTTTAATAATGCATTTGTTTTGTTTTTTTATAAATAACTTCCCTTTCTGGTTGTAAACAAATAAAACAACCCTGAAATTAACATCAGATGGTTGGTGGGTGGTAAAGACTTATATATCCATAAATGGCAATGCACTTAAAGTTACAATTTTTAACTTTCCAGTTTACCTATAAGCCACTTAGCACAGGGAAAATGTTAAGTGATCACTTTAAAACAAGTGCGCGTCTGCGTGCACATCCTACGGGGTTAGTCGGTGCATGTAGCTTCCGTCTGCGTATTCTCTCCGCCATGCCCACCTGTGCTGCCGTTAGGTGTCACTACCTGTGCTCCGCTTGGTGTTTACTCTGTTATTTATCATTCTAATTCAGTTTCTCAGACATGTATTAATAAGCCACATGTAGGCCAAGAACAACAGTGACGTATGAAGGCAGTTTTGCTGTTATCGGTCTGGAACCCTTCCATGCCAAAGTGCTCATGTAGAAAACCATTTGGTCAATCAGCTCAAGTTTTCCCCAAGATGTTGACATCGGCATATGCCATAATGTACATTATGGTTTCCACCAGGCCTTATAGATGCTTTTAAACAGATTGGGTGAGATAAAGAAAAGTGGAAAGTGTATTGAAATGTTTTAGCACAGCCTTTATTACATAAACTTAATTGAGGGGTTCCAAATTGATACTTTCATCAAGATCAATATTAGCCTGTATATGGATAAGTGGATCTTTTGTAGTTGAGGGTCAGTAAGGAAATACCACATCGAGCTGTATTCACATCTGGCTGCTGCAAGACTACAGAATGTGTAATCTCTGTCACCTAATAAAATTATGTTTTATATTTTATTAGCAGTGTGGGTGTACAAGCACATTTGCAAAACACAATTTGAAAAAGTCACATCAACATAAATTACAACATGCATTAGTGCAGAAATATTTCAAATGCAGATTTTTCTGTGTTTATGCAGGCACTTCTAGGGGCGTACTGGTTGTACTATATTGTAGTTTTACACAATACAAGCTCGTACACATCTATTTGCCTCACAACTATACAGAGCAGACTATATTGTGTGCAATAAAGAACTGTTGTTTCCTCGTACAGTATGAAATAAGGATTTCAAGTTAAACTACTATTAACAATTACTGTATAAATATAATAATATATGTATAAATTGACTGCTGTAGACATTACATTGAGTGTATAATGCATATCATAGTCTTGATCATATTTGTTAAATCGTAAATGAAAATGGATCATCATCAACCACTCCCAAGATATTTCGTTTGAATCTCAATGTGCTTCAACATGTCTATTTAATCTTCTCCTATAGGCAATGCGTGTACAGTAGGAAAATATGTGCTGCTGTGCCAAATATATATTTGTGTGACTTGGCACATATCTATTTAAAGAGCACCGTCTTCATTCCCCATGTGCTGAGCTCTAACTTTAAACGAGATGCCACATATAGGCACAGTTTCCAAGCCAAAAGCCAAGGAACCATGCGTCATTCATTGTGTCTTCGGTGTGTTTAGTCCAGTTCAATACATTTACAATGTTTTGTTTAAGAATAAAATAGAATAAATTGGATTGTCTATCTTTAAAAATAAATAGAGACAAAAATATTTTTTTTGAAAATATATTTTCCTTTACATTTTGAATATATATTTTCCTTTACATTTAAGTAAACACATACATACCTAAACACATACATAGGATATACCTTTGTTTTGTAAATGTTTGGGATTCAATATAGACTACTATATATATATATATATATATATATATATTCTAAACAAATGTATTTAATGCAATGGGTAGAATTTTTCATAAAATAATGTTACCATTTTCACAATTAAAGTCTGTTTCCTATTTTTACATTGGTCCCACCATTGGAAAAACGTAGGATGGTACATTCCAAATGGAAAACCACGTTACTGCCACCTACTGGTTGCTAGTTTGGTGAAGCAGGTATCCATGGATACCATTGATGATATGATTGGATTATTTGACAAGGCACGTAAATCCAATGATCTTGATGAAGCAAAAACATCATTATAATTAAAAATAGGTCATAGGAAAGAAAGTAATACATTTTTAATATACCAAATGTATAACCAATTTACAGAATAATTTAAAGAATAACCATTGACTTATTTATTTTGCTAAATTGACTGTAGACTTATGATTATATTTATGTGCAATTAAGAATTTTGTTACATTCATATTTTAATATTGTTAAATATTAACATATATATTAATGTTAATGTAATACAGGAATATAGTATGGATACAGAATGGATGGATGGATGGATTAATGTTTTAATATTGTTCTATTAATACTATAATTTTGACACTACATTTCAAGATGCATAGTTTAGAACCAATATTCATACGCTATTCATACGGTTAAACTGTCAATGGAGTGATTTTTTATCGCACATAATTCACTATTTACTGCTATTACAGATCACAATAATTTAGTATTTAGTTTTTTTTTGTAACTGGTCTAAGATACAATTTTAACCTGACTCCACGGTGTGCTCCTCTATAGTGCCCACTAGATGGAGCACGAGACCATACTACAATAATTTCTAGTGCAATTCTTATTTTTCACAATATTAATTGGGATCAGCTGGAGGAATATGCATTTAACAGAACATGACACAAAGATACTGTAGATCCTTGATCATGAACAATTTTACTGTGTGACATTTTTTTAATAAAATCTCATCAATGCAACTTTGGACAAAAAAACAAAAGATATGCTAAACTGTGTCGCATTGTGTAAAACATTTACCTATGTTGCGTACAGCCAAACAAATTAGGTTAATTATTGTTTTTGTAATCATTTATCCCAAATAATTTCTATTTTACTGTCATGTCATGTGAGAAACTGCAGTTTTTACAGTCATCCTAAATTAATGGGTTTCTTATAATCTAATTAAAACATCTATATAGATTTTCTAGTTGCCTAACAATTAAATTTGTATTCAGCTACCCGGCAAATCAAATGCTACAATTACATTTTCTTTACTGACATTTCATTATCAATGCTGCACTCTTAGGTCACTCTTTCTACAGCGTATTTTACTGGCTCTATAAAGGTTAAAACATTGATAAAGAATACATGTACCAAACAAAGTGATGGAGAAGTTAGCCACTTTGCTAATTCCATATCAATCAAAATAAATGTCATTAGACTCTGATCATTTAGCCTGACCACTGACTAGCAATTTAATAAGCAAAGCTTCAAAGGGCAATCCAATCCGCATTGTTTAATTGAGATGTGGCCAATGAAATCATGTATAGCAAGGAAAGACTGTCTCCTGATTCAGAATTGTATCACATTTGGCTAAATGTCAACAGTAACTGTCATTTTGCATTGTCCTTTGCATGAAGAGGAAGCCTACAAATAATGTTTAATCAAAAACAAACAACATCTTTACATGATTTGATAAGATTAAAAAAAGGTTATGATCGGAGGACAAACTGCAGTTCAAATACAAGTGCTTTGGCTAATACTGGTGCTTGTAACCTGCATGTAAAATGTAGAAAATACATGATCAGACCTGAACATACCTGGTCAAAATTGGGACCAGGACACATCATTCAGAGGCATCTGTCAATATTACATCTGACTGACTGCTACAAATCTTAGTTAATTAATATAATTTAATGTACAATGTGGTGCATTTCATTGAATATATAATTTCATATTCTTGTTGACCCACCTATTGCATCGTAACTGCCCTAGAAGGGTGGATTCCTCCCTCTGTGGTCCCTTTCCAATTTGGTTTTGGTTTTTGGTTTTTATGTAACGGTGTCCTTGCCTGGGGAAAAGAGCAGGTTACGGGGGTTGTTTGTTTCCATGTGACAATTGGAGTTATCTAGCCCTTCAAGGCTTAAGGGCTATATACATAAAAATGACTTGACTTGACTAGTAGACTCAGCTGAACAGGTCCTGGGTTCAATCCCAACATGCCCAGGCGCCTAACTCACGTGCTCCTTAATACTTGAACGGTGTGAACTGTGGCTTTGGATAAAAGCAAAATGGTTTGTTTGTCTTTGTGCATGTCTTTCTGTGTTTATGTGCGCTCCCATGTTGCAGCTGTCAGAAGGGATAAGGATCATATAGGGGAATTATTGGACTGTGTGACGCACAACACACACACAAGCGCAGACACCGTGTGATGGCTGTAGGGGCTAGGCCATCTTGAGGTCTGTCTGAAGGCATCAATCAGCTCACAAGGGGGTTGTTAATACCACTGTTAAAAAGCTCTATATGTTGTAGCATGATACCAAGTTATGCGTTATTTACGTCCTGCACATGCGATACTGTATAGTGGTGTATCCACCTTATATAAGAATGCAGAAATAAAACGAAACGTTAACGTTCCATTTCGTGAGGGACTTCCGGCGAGGCAGCCATTCCTAACTGTACAGGTATTCATTTGTTCATTAATTTATTCATATCTATCATATTTGATTTATTTCAGCATATACCTACATTTATTCTAACTCAAGATGTCGTGGGAGCATGTCGTGACACTCATCTGTCAAACACGAACAGTAAATCTGTCCCTCATCCAAGGACTATTTACGAGCCTCCCGACAATATGTACGATATTACGATATTACGATATAATATTACTACAATATGTTTAGATCTGTGGTTAAAACACTCTTCATCCATAAAAACCTTTCGCTTCTGCCAGTTATTGTGACATCCCCTAACAGAGCACAAAATTCCAGTCTTTCGCGTATCCAATGTCGATGTTGATTACTATATCCGGGAACGACCGGAAGTCCCACACATAAAACTGTTAAAATAGTCCACCCATACTTGCATTCGAAAATAAGGTGAATAAGCTAAAGTTAAAGGTGTAGTCACCTAACTTTGGACATGCATATTTATGCTGAGAATATAGTTAATATGACCAGAGCATTTACCTGTTGACTGTCTCTGCTAATCGCATGTTCTGTTTTTGCTATATTCCAGAACCACACACATGCATACAAACAACCCATACATCCTCACTAATGTATAAGGCATTTGGACTTCATTAAAGAGTGAAAAGTTAAGAAGTGGCAGACATCTGTTTATTTCGATTCTGGAAACATTCTCTACATTCTGGTGTTTCAACATATCCCACACCAGCGCGGAAGTAGTTTTGAATGTATAGTTATTATAACCACAGACCACCCATCAAAACATCACAACACAACATAATTAAATAGACTTCCAACTTATTCATATTCATTCAGATTCTGGTGTTCTCATAATTATCATAAAAGGTACAACATCATTTTATCATCATGTTTTATTTTTCTTCTCATCAAATCACATATCTATCACAATTTTACTACTGTATATTTATAAAACAATACAGGAAACCAATGTTTTCCTCTTGTTTTGTATATTGATCCTCCTTCCATTTTAACTCATTAGAAATGTTTTTATGAACCAATTAAACGTAATATGAGTTGTATGATTGATATTATGACAGGTATTGTTATAATCACTACTGTAATCACCACAGTATTCTTGCTAAAGCTTCTAAATTATCTATATTCTTTATTTTAAATACCACTAATTCACAGAGGTATACTTAAAAAATATATATTTTTTATTCTGAAATGTCTGGGAAGATAGCTTTTTAACACACTGTAAACAATAAATAAAATGCTATTATGTAGATTGTCAACTAAAAACTAGTGCATACTGTACATATACATGCTCCTTTTTTTGTTTAACGCGTGTAAAAGGTGCAAGTGTGAAATAAAAAATGAAGTGACAATCTTTAAAAGGAATCTGAGACACTCAGATGGCAGTTAATTAAGTTACAGAAAGTTTTGTAGAAGAAAGGACACCATTTCAGTTAGTGTCCAGCAGTTAGCACAACATCTGCTTGTAGCTATAGACTGTAGAACAGGGGTCTATAGCATTTCACTGTCCCCCCCGGTTCAAAATGACTCATGGGAAAAACGTGTGAATCTATTCTCATTTCGGTCTACTAGTAATGTTTATAGGCTAATTTGGTATACCATTTTTCTGTGGCTCCAGACAGATAAATATAACATTTTATGGGCGTCGATTGTGATAGGAAAGGTTGCAGACCCCTGGAATAGAAGCAAAAAGCCCAGTGTACACAGTAAGGCAACACCTTCTCACTCTCCTCATACTAAACATACTAACTGTACTGAGACCGTTTTTAAGTGCTTCTGCTAACACACTGTATTGTCTCACATTGGCAGACAGTGAGTGCTTTCATTCCCTATTCCAAACAAAGTCTAGCCAGTCCATTAAAGGTATAGTCAGCTATTTGTAAAGCATGCTATATCAAGGTCACCAAATATCGCCTCACATTTGCTATCTTTACGTTCTCTGTGCCTGCTGAAAAATTAATCAGTTTTTTTCTACACAGCCCTGGCACCGTAATCAAGAACATAAAAAAAGTGTCTCACAACGCGCTCGGCTTCGCAATGTATGTGTGTGTGCTTCTGAGGGAGTTTGTTTTGACTTGAGCTCCACGTTAGCAAGCATTCTCGAGAATGACTGACCCTCAGAAGTGCTTCTGCTACCACCGTACTAACACACAAACGCCTCCATTCTCCGTTCCAAACAAAGTGGAGCTAGCCAGGCCAGGAGCCTGCGCCTGCGCGCGCGCCACTCATCGTGTGTACGACCTCTGCCAGCTGTAAATGGCATGGATGTTGTGGGAACATGCCGGAACCCGCTTGCACGTGCTCACGCTGCGATGGCGGAAAGCCTTCCCCGCGGCGCCAGCCCCCAGGCCCCTCCTCTTCGCCGCCAGCTGCTTGGACCGCTCCTCGGCGGCGAAGAACTCCGTGGTCACGCGGAAGAACTCCAGCAGGGCCCGGTGTCTCCAGCTGGTCCCGGGGGTCCCGAGGATCCCGGGCCCGGCGGCGGCGCCCCCGTCGGGCCGGGTGGAGAAACAGCAGTGGCCCCCGCGGTCCGTGAGGAGGAGGAAGAAGTGGGGGTTGGTCTCAAAGAGTTCCAGAGGCAGGGTGGTTGGAGCGTCGCCCCGTATCGGGTCGTCCTGAGCGCAGATGCTCAGGACGGGCACGGCCACTTCGTCCACGTCTCGCAGGGGCTCGTTGCGCTCCCAGTACGCCTCCCATGTAGCCGAGCTGACGCTCCCAACGCTGCCACCTTTAGGCGACGTTTGGCAGAACAGCGCCTCTTCAAGGCCACGTACGGTACTGCTGGAAAATATGGCATCTGTCTCTACGGTTTTTCCCAGCGCTGTCCGGTACCTTTACGTGTCAACGTAATACACACACACACACGCACACACACACACACACACACGCACAAACACATACAAAGAACACAGGAAAAGATTACACAGTAAATCGGTTTGAGGTGCAGCACTGATCACATATTACCTGTTAAGAGTTTATTTGAGAGACCCAATCTGGGTCACGGTGGCCTGAAAGATTATTGGCTCCATGCTGAAAACACCACCTGTCGCAACAACAGCGTGATTGTTTGCCTGAGCACGTCCAATCAATAGCCGGTGTCTCCTTTCACCGCTTTGCTTTTCATCAATGAGGGCACTTTCAAAATGGTCCTGGACAACCTGACACAGTGTCGCTCTGTTTTATTATCTTTATTTGAGAAAGTCTTCCTAGTCTCTCTTTGTTTTGATTATTTTTGAGTATAGTCCACAAATAAACATGCGTAAAGCCTTAGTAGAATAAATGTTTTGCTTCTAAAACGCCGTAAAAATCCCCTGCTTGGACAGCTTGAGCTGCCACCACTTGAACTGCTTTCAATTGGTGTTGCAGCATACGCTTGAGATTGCCCTACCCCCACCCAAGCCCCCTTCCTGTATGTGCATGTACTGTACGGGTGCATGGAGACCCATTGAGCACAACTGCACATTGCGGCTGAGAGGATGTGGACAGGCTGGTGTGACATCTCCACAAACACAGAAAGACAAAATGGTGCCTCAAACGTCTGTTCACAGGGAAAGATAAGTGCATGTATAAACATAAATACAGTATAAAAAATGTTTAGCACAGACCAAGCTGTATTAGAGAACTGGACTATGAACAGGCCAGTCATCTTTATGATGGAAGACTGTAGGGTGGAGCTGTGCGATAGCTCCCTGCATATATGGGCCTGAGTTCCCTGGATGACCTGGCTTTGAATGAGCACTGTCATTTCCCAATCCCTCCCTATATCTCTCTGGACCTCTATCTATATGGACGTTTGTTGGCCTCTTTATTCAAATTGAAATGCATTTTGCAATTGGTAAATTAATGTTCTATTTCGTCATGCAATATAAAAATGCGTTTTGCAATTGGCAGTTCAACATGCAAGGTGACAATGCACTCCTCTATTCAGCCAGAAATATTTTCATTAAAACAATTAAACAAAAGCTCGGTACCTGCTGAGCCACATCTTCTGGTAGCCCACTAGCGCCCCCTGGAGGAGGCGGGACAGGCCGCCCTCGAACCAGCTCTGGCAGCGGAAGACGGGCGACAGGCACACAGCTGCCGTCACGTAGCTGGACGAGCCGCACTCGCCCAGGTACGAGAGCAGCAGGCCGGAGCCCGTGCTCTCGCTGGCCGCGTACAGCCGCCCCGACGGCTGCCGGTGGCGGATGTAACGCACGGCCTCGCGCAGGTCTCCCGGGTCGCCGAACTGCTGGAGCTTGAGGGTGGTCAGCGGCACACCGTTGTGGCCGCGGCGGTTGAAGACCACCGGGAGATATCCGTGGGAGAGGCCGGCCTCGCATAGCTGACACAGATGAGGGGGGGAAAGAACAGAGGAAGGCCTCATATGTCTGCCTGTGTTTATATGGGCAGGTGAGGTGAGGTATGCCTTGTTGTCCCGTAGGGCAATGTGTCTTGGCCTACAGGCATCTATCTGCATCACAGACACATCGTACAGTGTGTGTGTGTGTGCGTGCGTGTGTGCGTGCGTGTGTGTGTGCGTGTGCGTGCACGTGTGCGTGTGTGTGTGCACAGGAGCAAAAGCAGAATGTAGACAGAGTGACTAATAAAACTAAATGCAATCCAGTGTTTCTATAAATCACTATAAGGCAATACAAATAATAAAACATGATTTCATTTACAGTAAGACCGTGTCAAATAGCTGCTCTAATGAAAGCTTATAGAGTAAAAATACATAAATATGACCACATAAAGCACACACACAGCACAAACAATGTGTAGACAGATACAAACAAGAAAGAAAAACAAATATATATATATATATACACGTATATTTTTTAAATAACAATAGCTTGCTTGTCAGAAGTTACATTATCTTTATTACTGTAAAATCTTAGTGGAGGATGGATGGAATAAATTAATTGCTTTTATCGGTTCTATCTACACATCGCTATCCTGAATATCTTGAATTATTATGAATGTAAAAGTAGACACGGCAAACTAGATGGTCAATTAAATGTCATATTTGAGATTTCAGAAACGTGTTTAGCGCAACCCTATGACACACCTAGTGTAGCCGCAATGCGAGGAGCTTCAAAGTGCACCTCATGGCATTTACAGTGTGCAAGGCAAACACGGAAAGGGGAACCTTGAAGACAGCAGAGTGCACGTAACACCGTGCACTGGTATGTGTTGAGGCTTCGTGGGGGGGGGGGGGGGGGGGGGGGGGGGGGGGGGGGGGGGGGGGGGGGGGG
>JAODUH010016685.1:0-15161 GCA_027564835.1 Typhlichthys subterraneus | reverse complement strand
GGCCCCCCCCCCCCCCCCCCCCCACAAAAACATATATCTCATAAATCTGTTTTACAGCTAAATAAACAATACTGTGCAGTAGCTGTAATATCATTTGTGGTTCGGCTTGTATGCAGTAGGCTTACCACAACTTTTCTAAATGCGTGATTGAGTGGCTGCTTTAATCACACATGGCTCTGTTGTGCTTCTCTGTGCAACGTGGGCTTATAATATTTGGAGGAGAACACATGTGACAGCTGGGTTGATAGCCAATAGAGCTACTGCAGGTGACGGTTGTGAATGCTACTTTATTCATATTTTCACTCATAACATTACTTTGCATTTATTAGCAATAATATTCATATAATATTATTATGATTATTATTATTATAAGGAAATTTGCATTATATGAATATTATTTTGTGGTAGTTTGGGGGGAGGGGGGGAGATATTAAACGGGTATATTCAATAATCCCCCCCCCCCCCTTTTCCCCCTTTCACACACACACCACCAGTTGTGTTTAATTGGGCCATCTTAGTAGGGAGGAAGGGCATATGAATAATACAATTAGCTGAAAACCCTCTTCATGACAGACAACACATTGGCATGCTGGATGAGTGTATCAAACTGCCACATGAAATATTTACCAGCTGTAAAGGAAAACTGCAGTGGCTTTCAAATCCCCGTGTGTCTAGAAATATCTGGAAATAGAGCTGACCATTCACAGGACTGGTCATTCACTATTTGCTGTGTCAATTAAGCTTTTCAACAAAGAGGGCATGATGCAAAATATAACTGTAATTACATATAAAAAACAATATTAACAAACATGACTGGATGTTTTCGGTTTGGAAGATTCAAGCTATAAAACAAACCACACAGTTTTTTTCTTAGTTACAACATGCCCCCCTACAGTATATTATTTAGTGTCAAGCATTACACAGTTCACACCTCTAATCCATGAGGTGTAGTTTCCACAGTAAATTGTTTTTAATGTCTGCATAAGATATAAAAACATTTCCATTGCATCTCAGTGTGAGGCTACATGGAGCTAATGTAATGGTTTGGGCAATTAATATTAAATTGGGTGAACGCATTGTGAAATGACTGACTTCATTCTGGCCCTGCCTGCAACGGCCCTTTAATGGGTAAGAGGTTGTCGTTTCCTAACCAAATATTTACTGGTTAAAGGTAGACATATTACTACAGCAACAGCAGCTTAGCTAGCCGAATAGATCAGCTCACATTTTGTGTTGTGTTTAACAAAAATATTTAAATTGACTTGATAAGATGCACGTACAATTAGGCGAATTAAAACATATATTTTTGGGGCTCTCATGTGTTAAGACGATTGTTTGTTATAGCTGTTTCTTACAGTGTACCTATACGGTAAACATAAGACTGTACTGTAGACTGAAACATATTTTTGCAGGACAGCAGACCAACTGTCATGTCAATGAGGAATTCTTTCAGCAGTGACTGATCAGACCGATGCTGTATTCTCTGAATATCCTCCTGCTCTACAGCACAGCGTTACTGTATCTAATATCCAAGCCACAAACACTGAGGCTTAATGGGATAACCACTGTCTTTATGACGAACTGAATAATATCAGACAATTATTTGACAAGTTTTCAACCTCAGACTACTTCAGTACTTCTCAAACACACACACTACATGCACACACTCATAAACATACCGTATATATGTATATTGTATATATATATACACACACATTTCCTTTATGTTTTTATATACCGTATTTTATTATATACAGTAAATAAATTCAGTACAGTATATAAATTCAGATTAATTATATTATTAGTCATTATTTTAAACATAGAATAATGGAAATTGTCACTTGCTGCCGTAGTTACAACTAATTGTTTTTGCACTGTACATTTTTCACTTTCTAGTATTTTGTCATGTGTTTTGCTGTAGTTTTGTTGTTTTCTGCTATTCGACCATATCTTGGCTATCTTGTAAAATAGGTTTAATTCTGAATGTGACTTCCTAATAAGTCACATTCAAGTCACAGTTTTATAATTAATGTTCTCTTGGAAAAACAAGTGGCTCTATACCATTTTTGTTTATTTCCAGTGCTCTGCAGCTATATCATAATTGTATTTAATAAAGGAATGAGCTGTGTTGAAAGTTAATGCCAACCATTTACAGCCTGTTCCTCAATCTTTCATGAACGTCTCATCAAATAATTCAGAGTGAATCATGCCTTGGCATGTACATGACCCACATGGAGGCATTGGGACTCATGACTACTGACAGGCAAGATAATCTGAGCGGATCAGAAGCTTTATAAATAGGTCTGGTCGATCACCACACAGAAAAGATGGAGAGAAATGTTTTAATGATATGATGGTAATGTGTAGATCTGCCTTTCATTCAAATATCTTTAATTCACACTGACACACACTATACAAATCAAATGGAAAACAATGTTGCAGTGATAACTAAAGGATTTTTATAATAACAGCTTAATAAGTGGGATATCCAATCAAATAGTCAATGACATTGGGCATGTAAAATAAAAAAAAACACTAACACTACCTAAAACAAATACATTTTGTACAGCTGTTTCCAAATTGACAGTTGGAAAGTGGCATGATGTGGGGCCTTTAAGTCCAGACTGGGTGTTGAATGATTCAAGAGGATCTGTCTGATTCATGAATGTTTAATTAAGTGCTGCAAATAGTTAGTTATTTAAACACATGCTAACCTTCCATATAACAGACAGCCACAAACACGCAAACCAACCTTGCATTTTGCCATCTTGCCAAACAGACCAAGCATTAATATTAATGATAAAAAGCGTCAAAGTCATCATGATGTTAAAGATGAATATTGTCACCTCACGGTACCGGTACTGTACTTGTTGATCTTGGCTTAACGATACCTCCCCTGAAATAATGTGAATATCAATCAGGTTAAAAATTATTCTCTTTTGTCTTTTTTTTCTCTTTGTGTCCCATGGTCTACTGTAGGCCGTACAGTAGATCATATTTCAGTGGCCAAATGTTTTCCTTCTCACTTAGATGTTGCATGCAGTCCTTTAGCTAGTTCACGCAATGCTACTTAGCTCAACTTGTTTTGCGGGAAGCCCATACAGTAAAGCTGCAGTATAGTCACCGAGGTCACAATCATTCACATAGACAGTCAGCATAAGTCACATGGTAGTGCATTCTCTATTGAAATTCTTACAGAAAGTCCCACCTCCATCCCATATCAAACTGTGATTGGCTAATGAAAGCTAATGTAAATGTAAACAAATACATGTAAATGCTCTGCGTTGCTCAGACTCTATAACATGGTTACTGTTCAGAGTATTCTGCCTAGCAACTATCACAAAAACATACGATTTGCCTTCATCTAATGTAGCATCATTTTTTTTAAACACAGTGTCAGAGAACAGTCTGCTGCTTACTAAAATGTCTCACTTTCAGTAGCTCTGTTGATATATATATATATATATATATATATATCACGCACATAACAGCCCCACACACACACGCATACGCACACACACACGCGCACATGCACTCGCACACACACACTTGCTGGCAGAGCTATAGATGCATTAGGTCTCTTCAGTGAGCGGACCAATCATAATTGATATGACACTTTGGAGGACATTTCCAAAGCTAACCCACAGACAAATTAATTACTGCCTCATGGGGACCTAATGGCCCGGGCTAAAAACAGCAGGACTACTGTTTCACTGAATGGGAGTCACTTTTCAACCTCCAACCCCGTTTATTTTGGTTTGTTATTCTGACAGCTTGTCACATTTCCATCGGGTTTCCTGTTTTTTCTCTATGCCTGAAGATTTAGCCCACTTTATAGAAAATACCGATATATATCGTGTATCAGTATTCAACCTAAATATATCGGGATATTATTTTTGGTCCATATCGCCCAGCCCTAATATGAGTGTACCTATCCTCACTATAGGCACTGTAGGCCCTGCCTGGCCATGCCTCGTTAAAACTGCAGTCAATTACTGTAGTCTGGTTTAAAGACCTGATATCTGTCTTTTTCTCCCTGACTGGCCTTTGCCAGTTGCTTAAGCTGAAGGGATGGCATCTGCCCAAATGCTGGGAACTGAATGGTCTTTGTTAATTTGCTCTGTGGCCTCTTCTCCTGTGTATTTCACAGGCAGTGCCTCTTCCCTCATCTCTGTTACACCTATACATGCCTCCACATTGGAGGGTAACATGTTATTCAGCTCTTATAAAAGAAGACAATATAATTAATTTAATATAACATGTAATGTTTTTGTTATGTTTAATGTAAAATTAAAATGTCAATTATGATTATAGACCTGTTGGCCACTGGGTGTTTGTTTAATATCCACAGCCACCATAGGATACTTTAATTAAATACAGCCTGCTTTCCATAATTAGGCAATGCCCCATCAGGAAGTTGGCCCATCCACTTAATATACTTATCATACTATGCAGCAATTGCATATATATATATTTGTGTATCAGTGTGTGAAATATTACTGTGACCGTTGTAAAACACACAATGAGTAATACATTCACAATCTGAGCGGTTAAGTGTATGTTACCTTTAACACATTTCTGGTGATCCTGCCAAAGGAGTTTGGTATGATGAGGAGAACCGGGCTTGTGGAATGACTGGACGTCCTTCGTCGTTTGTGGTAAGTCGACCCAGAGAGCGATACAGCCCAGTCCAAAGCCACCAGGCCGTCGTCGCTTAGCTGCAGGTTGTCGCGAACGAATTGGACCGGACTCTCGTAGGGCCAGCACGCGTCGTGCACGCTCTGGAGGAAGGCATTCGCCCTCCACGTCCACCCGACACACGGCGAGTAGCTGCTGAAAGTCCTGCAGTGTCTCAGGAGATAGTTGGCCAACGCGGAAGGCTTGCATATCAGCGCGACAGTGGGAGCGGTTTGAACAGCTCTGGAAGAGTCTGTCTGGGTAGCGCCAGCCCCTTGGTCGGACCCCTGGTGTTTAGCTATCCCTTCCCCTGTTTGATGCCGCGAGATGCCGAGTCCGTCCAGCAGTGAGTTCGGCGGTCTTTCGGTGCTGAAAAACTTCGTGCCTGGCCAAATGAACGCCACCAGGATCACAATGAACACTGCCACAAGCCATCCCAGCATTGGCACGAGTGTGATAGCGCAAAGAATGAGCACAAAGTATGCCTTAGATTAGAAAGATTATTACATTGAAATCGCATTACAACATTTACATGGAATCATGCTGGACTTTACGAAGTCATCCGTGGTACTTTATTGTCGTGTACAGACTAGTGTATAGACTAGACAAGTTTGGTGACTGGTTAAGATCGCTCACCTTCCTTGATCTTATGCGTAACGTCCACTTTAATTATTCATCAAGGTGCCAAGACGCACTCGTGTGTCGCTCTCTATATTTCGCGACGTGGTCTCTTAATTAATAGTTAGTCAAAATCGTAGCTAAGCACGCAAACGTAGCTCTATTCAAGGTCTCTGGTGGTACCAAAACAGCTGTGAAGGCTGAGGAACGCCTCAATGCAATAATATACATGGCACAAGGCACGCAGGCGCCTCCCATCGCGCCGAGAGTTCACTTCAACTGTGATAATCTCTATAATTAGACAATCACTGGACTATGCACGTTTACTGTAAATTCCGTGTTCGCACGATAGGGAGTCTTTGCTATTGTGGAAACCTGCCCCTTCGTGACCCCTATCATGACTGAACTTTCCATTTACATTAGATGGTATTCCAAATGTGTGTGTGTGTGTGTGTGGGTGGGTGGGTGTGTGTGTGGGGGGGTGTTATTCGAGAGAATATGTCAGATTTATACCTGGATAATTTAGATAGTTCACCTGTATTCATCAAGTGGCAGCCTGACCCCAGAGTGAATACGCTCAGCCCAATGCATTAGATTGGGTCGCTATGCTATAGGAAATATGAGTGCAATGGGGAAATCTGGTTTACTGAGAAGACCCAATAAATCATGTGGATTTACGTCAAACGGGACATTTAGTTGATCTAACAGAGCAAGAGAAAAAGAGCTGCAAAAAATATAGTTTCCCTTTTTTTTTGCAACATAAACTCAAATTTCACATGTTGGCACACGTTCACTGGACACAACCCAAGTTTTTACAAGATGCTGAAAGAATGCACACTGTTCATATTGTTTTAACCATTGTACTATCAACTGACAACTACATATGCGATGACAGCCATGGTACACTGTAGCAAAACGATGTGTGTTATATGGTAGTGTAGTGTTACAGCATAACAGCAGTGTGATAAGCAAGTGCGTATACTGTAGCCAGCTGGGCAGGATAATGGGTGGATTGATTGATTCATTGATAAAAACAATGGTGCACATGAGCGAGAAACCATGTAGATCATTTGTCTTATTATCCGCCCTTCTTCCTGCTCACACTCTGGGGAGAGCGAGATAAATGCCTCGTTGGCATATGCGGTGGAAATGAAGACGAATGGTTGGCTCTAAGGACCTTTTTAATCATCTCTGAGATATCCTAGATGCCAGAACATATTTGATCACAGCAGGTGAGCTGAAAAGGAGCTACTTTGACTTAAATGTCTCAATAGTACCTTACCAACCTCCCATTAGGAGATGCTTTCCATTTGGGCACTAGGCCTACTGTATACTGCAGATGTACTCTAACCCCTTCCATGATGTTTAAAGCTCCCTCCCATTTTCACATCACACGTCAGGCTAGACAATAGGAGTCAGGGATCTTCCTAATCATCAAGCACATACATATATTATGATATTCCGCATAACAGTGTACAATTTAGACTCAGTTGAATGTTTGAACAAAATGATTAAACCATCTCACATTCAGTTATTTAGCTTGCCAAGAATGCTGGCGTGTGAAACAACAACCACAACACTTACAGTTACCGTTTTTCTTCATCTTCGAATGGTCGCATGGGCAGAAAGCAACTGACAAAAGGAAATGGATTTCAAATCCACTGTACAGTAAAAGCAGTGAGCCCGCTACAGTACACATGCAGCACAATACTGTATTGTAACTACACAAAATGCCCATAGTGCCTCAAGGAAATTAAAAAATACTTTAATAAGACTTTAATATGTTTGAATATGGGCTGAATGTTTTTCAGAGGCTATGCAGTTCAGCATGAGAACATTTATTTAAGGATATTTGATTAGCTTGGAGTGCACCATAAGAACTTCTTTGAAAGAAGGAACCATCATGTAAAAAAACACAGCTCCAAATTAGAGTACATTTTATTCAATAACTGCATTTCCAGGGGCAAGGACCCACCTCAGCTTGCTCGAACATGGTAATGGGGATGACTAACGTAATGTATATGTGCACGTACATATAAACACTCCTAAACTTGCGTGCTACGGAATAGGCTGGATATTTGATTAGATGTGTTGTATTACAGAGGTTAAAATGATTTTGCCCTGATATAATATGCTGGACATTATAACATTTTGTTTTTTGGAATTGTACCAGAATTATACTGTTGTGGGGCCAGAGATTGATTGAAATTATGAAAACATATAAAACTCTACTCTAATGTAGACAAAAAAGTGTTTATAAAGGAGCTGTATGTGGGATTTTTAAGATACATTTTGTGTAATACATAAAAATACCAGACATCCATCAGCTACGAGCAAGTCAAAGTTCTGTGAGAATATGCCATAGCCCATGTCTCTGTATAAAAGTATTTAGATTTTTCACGGAACCCAAAGGTTCTAAACACAAGGGCTTTTACCTGATTGGTCCTGCGAAATACCTGTTAATCAATCACACACAACAGGTTTTTCAATGGGCTTTGCAATGGCAATGGTATTTGGGTTGTTGATTTACAGTACTGTACAAAATTGTGTTCTCGCTCATTCATTTCTTGGCTAGCTAGTCAAGTCAAGTCAAGTTTATTTTACCCTTAATCACATTACAGTTTCAAAGGGCTGCACGGCCTATGTTTCACATGGAAGCAAACAACACACCCCCTTTACCTGCTCCTCCCACCGGGCATTAAAAATCCCATAGGATAAAAAGGGAAGAAATCTTTGGAAGGAATCACAGAGGACTCCACCACTCTAGGACAGTTATTAAGATACAATAGGTATTGATACAGGCCAACAAGATTGAGCAATTATGCTTGAACCGAATGTATCAAATTGTGTCCAAAGTGAGAACTAACACATTGTGGAAATGTAATACATTTTGTACATTTCTGAGTGGTCCGTCAAAAGTCCCAAGTTCGAGGAAGTGTTCCTGAACTAGTCACAAGTCACGACCAGGTCCGCTCAATAACCATAGGGGTTGTCTGTATATAGCAGCTCCACCAACACAGGCAGAGGCAGCCATCCACACATTGTCCGGGACCATGTCAGTAGCTCTTGTTGCTCTGTAATCCTACCCAGAGCCATGGAAAGAACAGTTACGCCATCTCCGTTCACTCCAATAGACCGTTTTTTCACAGCAATGGCGGATCGTGGAGCCTCAAAATAGTTCCCAGAAGTTATCCTAAATATTAAAAGTATTTTAAATGCAAATAGGTGAATTTATTGATTGCCAAAAAAGAAAGTTATATGTGTGTGTATATATATATATATATATTCAAACTGGAACACAAATGTGTTAGCCAATTCTGAACGCACCTCTGTTCTAGCTCAGCACTATAGAGGAATACCAGTAAATGCATAATTGAGAGTATACTGGTTCAGCTGCATGACTCAAATCTGAATTGGCTGTGCTCTACAGTACATAGTTTAATGACATATTGCCTGCTTATTGGCTTATTGGTGTACCCGATGCTATATTAAGAAATGAATACAATGTTGATATTTTGTTAACCTTTTAAAATAAGACTCCTGCACATTTGTCACAATATTTTCACTGCAGATATGTAATGAAGTTGAACCTATTCAATGATATTATTAATATGTTTCAAGAGGTTTTTGCTCTGAAGTCTGTATATGCAAATGTGGCCACATCCTTTGCAGTCCATATCCTGTCCCCTTTAACATCCTCTGAATATGACTAGTTGTTTACAACCCCCTATAACTCAAGGCATTCACGCAAAACATACTTGTTCAAACATTAAAAAAAAAAAAATTCTCAGCTGACGACACATGCTATTTCCTTTTACATTAATTCGATATAGACCATTCTAATATATTTGGACAGAAACACAAAACCAGGATTAGCACTGACCCCTTGACAAACTGTGTTTAGGGTTTGTATTATCATTTTACTGTATGTCTGTGTTTTCAGACTAGAATAGCTTGCTATCTCCAATCCCAGTACACGCCTCACCCTGTGACCACCTTTAAAGGTCAATGCTATAAGTGACTATGTATTTTATTTTTTAAATAACTTTTATTCATGTATCTGTCACTCAGGCAAATTTTTCCATTCGCCGTGAAGCAATCCCTGTTTACAGCACCCAGCCTCTGGCACATTCTAATATACAACACTATCTAAAGTATTCAAAAGTACTCACTGGAACAGCAGTACTGTAGGCAAGCCCCCTTGTAGAGGTTGAAGCAGTCAGTGAGCTTAAACATTACAAACCCTTTGTAAAGTGTGTGTTTCTTTTACTGTAACTCAACATAAGCATAAATAATAGTGTGCACTGTAACTTTAACATGTGTAAGATTCCTACTTTTAGTTAACATTAGAAGAGCACGTTAGTTTCAAATCTCCATCCATTACCGTAATCTATGTGCTTTTGTGTGTGTGTGTGTGTGCGTGTGTGCGCGAGTGTTTGTGCGGTTTTAGAATTGTCTATATGAGAGGCCGTGTTTGGCGTGTACTGTAGTTTTTCAGGATTCAGAGGATTGGAAACATGGTGTGGGCAACTGGACTAAATACCTGGAGAGCAGAATGTTGAACACGGTTACAGTGGGCCCTTGGCTATTCGTCTGCTGGTGTTTGCACGTGTATACTGAGAATAACCTTGCTATAAACTAACACGCTGTTGTGTGCATGACGTTTGTTTCAACCTTCAACTCTGCCGTAATCGTATAGCAAGTTAGCGAAGAAGAGGCTAATCTGAGACAGGGTTAATAATGGTAATAATGCCGAGTCAATATTAATCGTCCTTTAACTCTCTTTTTATCCACCTACTGTACATCATGAACTATACCCAGTGATTAGTGGGAGATGAACAACCCTTGTTTTCAGAAGTCTATGCTCTTTGCAAGCCCCATTTCTATTCTGTTCCTGTATATTTTGTATATTCTAATATACATTATGTTAGCTTGTGCATAATGTGTAGCATTTGGTTGTCAAGGCTTTGTTATGTTTAGACCTGTGACTATGTCATTTCCAAACAATCATTTTAGGAACATCTTTAGCTGACCACTGATTGGCTTACCGCTGACCACTGATTGGCTTACCGTTGTCTGCCCGGTCTCATCCCATATCGACAGTGTTAGCACAGTGAATACACTGTACTCTATGGAACTATCTACCAGGTGTCAAATTAAGCCTTCTTTTATGCAAGGTTGATGATGAATATTGATTCAATCAAGCCAAAAAGTGAATACACATTTTCTTTACTGGGCTGTGGTAGGGATCTGAGTTCCAACTGGTTGTTTCCATGGTGACCATAGCCGAGTTGGCCTGAATGCCTAGGTGTTTTAACATCAGCTTAGTGCACCATGTGCTCATGCGACTAAATGAAAAATGTAATTGAACTAAGGGGGTTATGAATTAATCCTAGCAGGCAGGTTATTTGACATCCCAAACCGGGACGTCCCATAGGAGTGCAGCCAGCCAGTTATTGTATCTGTCTAAATGTCAACACCCATGCTATCATTCCATTAAGCATGTCAATTTTCCAAATGTTCCTGTTTCTATGGCTGAGATTGAAATTCCATTGTCACAGCACTATCTTCCTAAATAACTGCCCCGGCGTTTCAAAGATGGCTGCGAGTGGCGAGACTCGCCTAGAAGGATATTGGTGATAATGCAGGACGACCATGTCAAATTCAAGGCCCACGGGACACATCAGGCCCGCCCCTTTCACCTGTCCAACCTACTGAAGGCCCATTTATACTTCGGTGTCAAAGCTTCGGAGTCACGTACAGATAAGGCGTAACCAACGCGTCAGGCTGGCTAAGGCGTAGGGTGGGGTGCACCTATCCAAAAATTAATACACGTTCGTCGATTCGACGAAGCAGTCTTTGGATGCAAGTCCATATGTACCAGAGAGATGTTTATATGCCATAGCATACTGTACTTGCACAGACTGTCTCCTTTTGACAAACCTGGTATAATTATTGGATTCGCTGCAAAGAAACATTTTTATATGTGTTGCTTTAGCATTATTAACAAAGACTACAACTTTTCACATGACAAGATAGGGAGTCGGCACTGATTGTTTCCTAAGATAATTGATGTAAGAGATTCACTGGAAATAAATATTTGTATCTGCATACTTCAAAACGTTTTACACTTGTTCTATCGGGAGCCAAGACGGACATTTACATTCCAAGACGGAGGTTTCTTTTCTACGATATATGTTGATGTAACTGAGAGAATCGCTCAAAATGTATATTTTTATATGCTTATTTCAAAACATTTACATTCAATTTGTGTTCTATTTCAGGCACAATTAAGACATGGGACTTACACATTTTGCCGCTTCGCGTCAATCGCATGCACAGTCAACGCGCACAGGTCCATACGGCCGACGTAGAAGCATAACATGTTGAACCTACGCCGTAGCTATGCTGTCACTGATGACGTAGCCAAGACGTAAGTTTGACGCAGAAGCACAAATGGGCCTTTACTGTAACTAGTTTGGACCAGAGCAATAGAAAGTGATAATCACAGCAATAGTGAATCATGGAGCCTCAAAACAGTTCCCGGAAGTTAGCTGCAAATACTCAAAGTTCCCTATAAATGATAGGGTTAGGTTTACATGTACGTGCATTTATTGACTATTAATTACCAAACAATTAAGTTATATACCTGTATATATTGATTCAAATTGCCCACCAAACCATTGGCGCAACTCTCTATGGGTTGGATAAAACAGCAAAACAGACAGTTGATGGAGGTCAGATTCAAAATATGGTCAACTGCTATTGGATGACAGGCGAAAAGGGGCGGGCGGCGCTTGGGATTGGTCAATTATATCTGGCCTGTGAGAAAATATCATATTGTTGATGTTGATGTTCATATTTTTGTTACTCCCACATCAAGCTTTATGGAGATTCTGATTTAATTTTCCAGCAGGACTTGACACCTGCCCCCACTGGTTCAACATGGGATTACTGTGCTTGATTGGCCAGCAAACTCACCTGACCTGAACCCCATAGAAAATAAATGGGGTATTGTCAAGAGAAAGGTGAGAGACACAAAACCCAACAATGCAGATTGTTAAGGGCTGCTATCAAAGCAACCTTGGCTTCCTTAACACCTCAGCAGTGCCACAGGCTGATCGACTCCATGCCACGCCGCATAGATGCAGCAATTCATGCAAAAGGAGCCCCAAGCAAGTACTGAGGGCTTGTACACAAACATTTTTTCAGAAGGCCGACATGTCTGAATTTAAATTCCTTTTTTCACTGGTCTTATGTCATATTCAAATTTGAGATAGTGAATTTGGGGTTTTCATTAACTGTAAGCCGTAGTCATCAAGATTAAAATAAATACAGACTTGAACTATTTCACTTGATACAAAAAATATCCGAGTTTCAATTTGTCAATTGATATATTGAAATTGTTTAACTTTTTCATAATATTCAAATGTATTGAGATGAACCTGTAGATGGAATAAGTATATTGGTTCCTGAGGACATGCGCAACTTTGATTGGTTGAGTTTGAAGAAGAGCCTGAGAATTCGGTCCCTAGTAGTAAATAGTAAAGGTATTTATATAGCACCTTTCACAGATACAGTATATTAACATCACAAAGTGCTTTACATTAAATAAATATAGACCAGCAAATTAAAATGACAAACAGCACAGAGCTGGCAAGTATATAAACAGTAAAACCAACAATGTTTTCTACACCCAAGATCTAAATGAGCAAGTTGTCTTTCTGACCTTTATACACCCCCTCATATTCAATCAATAACGTTTTTAAACAGCGGTGGGAACTGGATCACGCTGATATTATCCAGAGTTTGCTCTCTGACCGACTGGCAAGTGGGCAGGTCGTGGGAGAACCACGACAGTTTCAGCTTCCAGGAATTGTGTACAGATCCTTGTGACATGGGACCACGGACTGTCATGCTGAAATATGCCATTATCTCACGATGGTATCCGTGTGCATTACAGTTGACTCATCCAAAGCCCCGCCTCTTTTCACTTGTCCTCCAGTAACAGTTGAGATTTTATTGAATCCTACAGAAACTCAGTCAACTGTCTGTTTTCCTGTAATAGCCTTCTATTCAGATTTTTTGTCCAACCTAGTTACAGTAACAAAGTTGGACAAGTGAAAGGGGCAGGGCTTGAGATCGGTCAATTGCCATCAATGAAATGCACTTAGTAGGTATGTCAGAATCAGTGCTTAAGTAGTTTCTTAAGTCCACATTACAAGGCTCTAGTAATTTACAACCATGTTCGCCTTTCATTCTCATACATGTTTATTAGTGATCTACAGTAAGCAACAATGTAACATCAATTATATGAAGGGTAAGAAAAGAGTTGTAAAATTGTTATCAGTTTACATGTATTATTAAAATGAATGTACAATACAAACATGTATTGAGTACAGTGTATCAATAAAGTTCGCATTAGCTTTATTAGTAATGGTCATATAATTAGTTGCCATATAATTAGTTGCCATGGAAACAGCTGTTTTTTTTACTAGGTGTCTTGAGGACCTGCCACAAATAAATATTAACGATGTTAATCGAATTGTAAAGTCAGCCTCAAAGACCCCAGCCAGCAAGAAAGAAAAGGGTTTCAAGATGTATATATGAAGCAATTCGATTAACATCTTTAATATTTATATATTAGCCTGCTAGGCTAGCAGGCTAATGTTGTATTATCGATAACAACCGGCAACACGATGATATCCCTTCGTAACCGGAAATAACTACACCGGTAGGAGGTGATCGTAGACCGTTTGTTCATGGAATGTGCATAGAGCCTATTGCAAACAGGCTGCAAATGATCCGTTTTCAGATTTCGTTATCTTCTAGCATAACAAAAGCGCTAGCTAAACAGATAAAACCACGTGCCCTTCTGTGGGCACCCTGGTAACACAAAAGTTTAGAAAAGTAGTTTTGTGCCCTACCTTGCTGAGAGCGCATTAAATCTGAACGGCCCGTAAGACGGGGCATGCGCAGAAGAACATAACCAGAAAGTAATCGGGTTTAACCATTTATATTCTTCTTCTTAAATTTTTCTTTCAATCGGTTTATGGAACGGGTTATACTGCCCCTCTGCTTCATAATGGAATTTCAATCTGGTTGGGCCGTTCTCTTCTGATTGAGGTGTTTATATTTAAATGGAGCATTTACTTTTGAGTTGAACTTTTAACCAATTCCAAACGGAATAATAATGTCCATGTAAACGCAGCTATTGTGTGAGGTATTTTCTCATTAGTATTTGTGAGAGGTGTTGAATGTGAGTGTACTGTCTATCGGTAGTGTTTGTGAAAGGCAAAATATTTTGATGAGAGGTGAGTTTGAATTATGACCTACATTACTCCCCATAGAGGGCACTTCAGATGCTTGTTTCCTTAAGATGCCCATTATGTATCACTGGGAACGGCCTTCCATACCTCATAAACTTGCATATTTCATTTTTCAGTGTCCACTGTGCCATATGTGGCATCATGCCACCAGTCATATTTGCAGTGAGAAAACAAAGAGTGCAGCGGCGATTAAATGCGTAGATTCCGCCCGTGCCGCGTGCGAGATGGAAGCCTACCTTTTATCTACCACTTGCTCCTGCTGATAATCCAGGCAGCTTTGTTTGTTTTCTGTATCTCAAAAAGTGGTTAAAATTTAACCATTATGCAAACAATGTTATTAATAAATGATAATCAACCATAAACTGCTTTTGAAGGAACGTGTAGCTTACTGTATACTGTCACCATCCCGGCTATGAATCCGAGGGTTCCAGCCGGAATCCAGCTCCATACTTTATTATTTACCCCTGACTATATATATATATACACGTGCGTGTATATATATATATATATATATATACACGTGTGTATATATACAGT
>JAODUH010016674.1:14087-26834 GCA_027564835.1 Typhlichthys subterraneus | reverse complement strand
CCCCCCCCCCCCCCCCCCCCGCCCCACACACACCATTCCCGCTCTGCCCATCCATCCATCCATCCGTACTGGGATGAGTCTGCTCTCCACAGACGTCCAGCTCCAGGCCTGCTAGGCTGTAGATGTCTCCCGAGGCTGCGGGGAAACAAGGCCTATACTGTTACAGCTGGCGAGGGGGGAGGAGGAGGAGGAGCAGAAAAAAGAAGCGATGTTACCAGATATGTAGTGAAATTAAATCTGTTTGACTTGCCCACTGGCTATGACCGTTTTCCAACCAGACATGAGGAACGTCAGGATTGAATGGAGGGAATGTGGTTACTCACAGTTCACCTGACAGATTTATAGAATGTTATTTCTGTAGATCTAATAAATGGCTCTTTAATTTCCACAGGAGTGGGTTTAAAGGCAGGGCAACACGAACGCTTCCTAACTTTGAGCTCAAACCAAAACAATATTCTTCCACCCCACACATCGAAACGCATTGTGAAGCAAAGTGTAATACTGCGGCTTTGTTGATGGGAGCGGCGCCACTTTGTTCCTCCAGTATTTACGGAGCCAGGGCTCTGTAGAAGTGTCTGATTATTTCTTCAACACGCACAGAGAACGGTAAACCAGCTAAATGTTATGAGATATTTGGTGAATTTGACAGATTGTGTATTATCTTACAATTAGCTTGCAATAGCTCACTATACCTTTAATGCAGTTTCATCATTCATTTTCACACTGATTTTACCACCTGCTAGGGTTCTATTGGTCTGCCTCTATTAATTTTACAAATATAAACTGTGAGGATAGGGAGTGAATGGCTTTAATCTACAGTATGTCCTCTGTCCTCTGTGTGTGTGTGTGATGGCTTGTGAACAGACAGTAAATCGAGCACACTCTTTCTAAAGCTGCTCTCAGATGTCTAAAACCAACATGCCGCCTCCGCTTCAAAGGCCCACGAGCGTTGACACACACTGCCCCTCTTTGTGTTCGCGTGTATCCGAGTAAACCCAAGTGAAGGAGCCAAGGAGCGGGCAGGGAAAACAATGGGCTTTTTAAACAAACGTGGAGTTAGGCTCTCCGCAACATCTGGTGGTGTCTGGTGAGGTTATAGTGTTTTTGCTCCAGCAGTGTGACAGATGTAAGTCCCGTGTCTGTTTTTATTGTCTGTTTATCTTGTATGTATGTGTGTGTGTGTAGCCTGAAGAGTTTGAATGAGAGCTGGAGGGCTCAGAATACCGGGCAGATGTCACTGGAAACCATGACACTATAGCAACTGTAGGACTGAGCATTGATTATTGTTTGTGTTAATATCGCATTTAGGAATACTTCCCCCCGCCAATATAGAGTTGGAATGTTGGTCGTCAGTTGAAAAACTGACGAGTCACCATTGTCACCTTGTCGGTATCGGTGAGAGTATCATCTACTGTAAACCATCTTCTTCTCCATATAACACGGGGGCCCTGGTGACTCTGTAAATCGTCCCCAGTGTCTCTCTGCCCACTTCTGCATCTGGGAGCCATGTAGCCCTGCCATGCACCGGATGCTAATCCATCTGGCACCAGCCGGCCTGTAATTGGTAGAGCCCTGGTGGTTTCTTCCCAGGCCCGTAACCGGGGACAACGCCCTAATGTGCCGTCCTCTGCAGCCTGCTACCGTGGCTTGTGGAGGAAGAGGAGGATGGAAGGGACGCAGGGGAGGTGTGTGTGTGTGTGTGAGAGCCTCCCTTGCTTCCTGTCCTGTAGACTTGATGGTAGGCGTCTGGTTGCCAGGCTGCCCCCCCCCCCTCCCCCCTCCCTTCTGCCACTCTAATGATGATGGATTGATCTTACCCAGTACAAATGACTATTTAACACCCACAGTATTTTTTTTCCTTTGGTGGGGGGCGTTTGATGAGTGGCTCATGGCTGGGGGATGATTGCAGTATTTAGTTTGTTGAAATGTCCTCTGAAATAATAATAATAATAATAATAATAATACAACAACCCCATTTCCGTACAGTATCTTTGAGAAAAGTTGTGGATTTAAGCATGTGTGGGTGTTTGTTTGCACGTGTGTGTGTGTGTGTGTGTACACATATGTGGATTTGGCCATGTGCGTGTGCTCTATAAAAGGCAGCTTGTGCAGCTAATTAAAAGGCCTCATGTAGGACAGAACCATTCATCTTAGTGATGGACCCAAGCTGTCACTAACCCGCAGCCCTGTGGGGGAATGCACTGCCATAGTGGGAGTAAAGATATCTCTCTCTCT
Source organism: Typhlichthys subterraneus (assembly GCA_027564835.1). Classification (NCBI taxonomy): domain Eukaryota; kingdom Metazoa; phylum Chordata; class Actinopteri; order Percopsiformes; family Amblyopsidae; genus Typhlichthys; species Typhlichthys subterraneus. The sequence continues at coordinate 24,599 of JAODUH010016674.1, read as the reverse complement.
CTCTCGCTCTCTCCCCCTCTCTCTCTCTCTCGCTCTCTCGCTCTCTCCCTCTCTCTCTCTCTCTCAGAGATTTGCTGTTTGATCAGACCCACCTCTTTTCTCTGCTCAGCTTTGAAAATAAAAAAAAACAACTTCACCCCACCCCATCCACATACACACAGACACAAATACACATGCACGCACACACACACACGCACACACACGCACACACACACGTGTGTGCACACACAGTAGGTGACAGTGCCAATTAACAGTGGGCATGCAGCCTTTTACAGGGGGATCAACATATGCAGACGTCTCATTGTAGTCTCTCTTTAACCTCGCAGGGCTTCTATGGATCACAGGGCGTCTTTATTAGTGCTGATGGAGGAATGACAGAGAACACTGCCAGTGGAGTTCCTCATTCAGTTTAGTATGGATCTGGCCTCCCCTTACACTGTTGAACCTAGGCATCTCCCTTCTCCCCTCCATGTCCATGCCAGGCCTGCAGTCTCTGCCCCAGCCAGCAGGTGGCAGGGTGGCTGATACCAGATCCTTTATCACATTGTCTCACGTGAGCAGGCCCCAGGCTGGGCTGGGCTCCCGTATTGATCGTGACGAGCATCCACCCATAATGTAGTGCTCTCTGCCTCCGCGTACTGGTAACCACGGGCGTAGCCGCGGGCACACCGAGATACGCATTTGTCAGAGTGTCGGAGGACACACTCTCAAGGGGTAAAGGGAAGGTGAGAGTGTGTGTGTGTGTGTGTGTGTGTATATTTGTGTACGTGTGTGTGTGTGCAGGATTGACGGCTGAGCAGCAAGTGTAAATACACACACGTGTCATGTCGGTTACCATGGCATCCTGTTAAACAGTCCTTTCACCCCCGCTAACAAAAACAAACACTGTTAAAAGGTGCTGGACGCTCACTGCTTCACGGATGCTCTCCGGGGCCGTCCCAGGGTCTCTCCCCGGCCGTCACCGTGGAAACCCTCCTAGCCTGTGCGGTGGATGCATCACAGCTTTCCATTGGCCTTACCGTTGAAGATGAAATTCCTGCTGTTATCGCCTCTGAAAGCCTTCCTGGGCACATTAGGCAGCGCACTACAGTAATCCGTGTTCTGTCCACTGAGCAAATACAGGGCGAGCAATGCACCCGTGCTTTGACTTGATGCTGGTGTTTATGTGTGCTATCTATCTCTGGGTATCCAGCCCACGTCCAGGGGTGAATGAATAGAGAGCACCATGTGTGCGTGTGTGCGTGTTCGGCAGAGGACGTATACTTTACTTGTTTCACAACACCTGTTGTGAACAGTGTAGCAAGCTATGGGTATGTGTGTGTGTGTGTGTGTGTGTGTTTTATGTTTGTAGGGAAAGGTCGTGCCCCGAGGGGCTCTGTGTCACAGAGACACGTATAGAGCAAGGGGTCACTGTGGGACGGGTGGTGGTGGTGGGGGGGGGGGGTCAGCTGGGACCCTCACCTCCATGTGAACCTTGGACCAGAGACAATGAGGGGATGGGGTACAGCAATGGATTGGCGGAGGGAATGTGTGTGTGTGTGTGTGTGTGGGAGGTCAAGACTTGAGCTTGAACATACGTCCACAGGCCTTGAGACAAATGATAGGGATTTCCTCTGCCTTTTTGACAACGTCTGACTGTCTGTAAGCCCATGTCTCTAATCTGTCTGCTGTCTTGAAAGCCTTGAAAGCCTGTCCTGTGGTGCCATTTGAACGGCTTGTATACAGCAGGGCCGTCAGTCTTTGGGCACTCATTAGAGACATCACTTTTAGCTTGCATACCATGTTCTTGCTACATAAGTAGCAGAAAGCATTATTTGTTGAACAGTATAATACTGTAAGTATTGTTACATTGTTACATTGTATTGTTACAATTGTAACAAAGCCCTTTGAAACTGCAATGTGATTAAAGGCTATATAAATAAACTTGACTTGACAATATACTCTTCATTGGCAAGGCACCTTTCATACAATAATTGCGGCTAAAAATGCTTTGAAGTGAAGAGATTACATGCACATAAGTGATTGACTGTGAAAAGTTTAAAACAAAGATAAAATGCTCCAAAAATACAATCAGCATTAAGAAACAATATATTATGTGAAGGTGAAAATCTATAATGTGAAGAGTCCAAACCCTCCAGTTTTAGGTACAAGAAGATTCTCTTACAAGTGTCATTCTCTGCCTGCTAACCAGCAGATGAAATGCTAAACGTGTCCCCCCTCCCCTACCAACACCTACTCTAAAATGGATCAAAGCATTTGAACCAGAGTTCTGCCAGTAACTAAAATGTAATAAAACAGCGAGTCTATCCACATGTTTAGAGATGTGGGAGCTGTGTGTGTGTGTGTGCGTGCGTGTGTTGTGTGTTTACTGCTGGGTGATGGATGGACATGGCTAAGGTTAACTCGGGGTCAGCCTGTTTGTTTTGTTGTGTTTGGGTGTGGATGGGGCCAAATAAGGGTCTCATGGCTTCACCCTGTGTGTTAATACGGCCTGTTTGCCACACTTCATCACCATACCTCAAAGTCTCTCTCTCTGCCTATTTCTCTGTCACATTTACCCACACTGCTCTGCATAGATGAAGCCAGAGTGGTGAACGATACTTCATCATTATCCCACCTGTGTGTGTATGCGTGGAATGCTCTATTTCCTAATTGGTCCCAATTGGTGGCAGTTAGCAGCCGGTAAGGCACATCTCCCATCTGCAGTATGACTGTGTGCTGTACCCTCCCAGCATTGGTACAAATCAACACACGTCTCACTGCATCGAGAAGGGAGACTGTGACGGACAGCTGAAAGTAACGACAATCCCACGAGCTCTCACAGATAGCCTAACCTTTTAGCGGGGGTTCATTGCTGAGCTCCACACGCTGATTTATTGCCAGTGCAATCGGTCATCAAGGTCAGACTTATGACCCGGGCTAGCTTGGCTATACGACACTGCGTGAGAGGGGATTGGTTATAGCGTATTGGGGTATAATTCACCCATGCTACAGGAGGTGACCTCTTGTACAGTGCCAGTCACATAAGTCACATTGACAGGGCAGGCCATGGCGGAGTTATGGGAAATTGCTGACCCATTATCGTCCGAATGAGATTCAACCACCTTCACCCACAATACTCGCTCCTTCAAGGCTGCTCTCCTCAATCAATGTTTAAGTCTAGAGAGCTTCTAATCCACATACTAAAGAAATAAGGGGAATGTTGATCACAAGGCTGCATTTTAATGCCACTTACACGTCGTGGCTCAGATTCCAGAACATGTCAGAAACACTTAGACAATGAAGGCGAGCACTACATAAAATTACCATTGGCGTGCTGCTGAACAAGTCATTTAGCATTCAGCTGCTTCAGAAGAGCTGTGCAGTGGCCAGCGGTAGAAGATTTCCACTGGGCAGCTCCTCTGTGTACAAATGTGTTTTCAGTTTGTGGATGTGACGTGAGGGCTTGCCTGAAGAAAAGCTTTATGTGCTGAAGTCAAATTTCCCTTGTTAAACGGTGAAGACTTCAAGACATACCACAGGTGCGTTCAAACGGGTAAAACAAAAAGAAAATTTTCAAACGCACAGAAACGGTCTGAGGAGGTACTATCTCTTGGCGAACACACATGGACGGTGGACTAAGGGTTACCGTTTAAAACGATTTGTTTCAACAGAGGTAAAGTGGGAAGGGTCTTCTCACTGTGATGACAGAGCACTATCTCTGCTTGTGGTTGGGTGTTGCTATGCACTGTAATTGGTTATAACCTGAGGCCTCAGGTGCATGGTGCCGTATCCACACATTCACGCTAGACTGTCCCTGAATAAACCCCACACATTTATGCGGTCTCCTGCAATTTAGCCTGCCACACACTGTATGTGTTTGAGCCTGGCATGGCTTATCTTGCAACAGGATAAAACTGGTGATTGTCTGTTTGTGTGTGTGTGTGTGTGTGTGTGTGTGCGTGCGTGCGTGTGTGCGTGTGTAAACATATGTTTTGCCATTGCCATAATGTAGTCGCGTCTCGATGCAGCAGAGCTTGTCTGTGCATGTGTGTCCGTGAGTCTAGCTATCTGTCACTTTGGCCGTGATACATTTCACTGAGGGCTCAGTGAAGATGAATTATTGTGGAATATGCAACTAAACCATTGTCTATCTATTGCCCAGATAAATGGATATCGATATTGTTTATTTATCTCTGTCAGCTTGGCACGCCAAAGCACCGTTTGTGAACAGACTCCCATAGTGTTAACCAGACAGTTCAATTAATCCTCTCCCATAAGGGCAACACCTCTCTTAGCCGGAGAGAGGGTAAGCGAGACTTAGAAAATAAGTTGAGCAGATTCACAGGAAAAGTTAATTGCGTTTATAATTAGCGCTATGTTGTTTTAAAGACTGATACAAGGCTTCTATGCCCTGTATTCATCCGTATATCAGCGCAGTGTATAGTGTGATACATGTCATCTCTTGGTATCCGGCCTGGTCCATTTCATCTGAGCTGTCCGCCCTCAAGAGGAAGAACCTCTCCGTGTGTAGCCATGGCAGCAGTGTTATGAATACCACGAAACAGAGCAACAGTTTTCTGAAGGATGAAAGCATACCCATCATGCATTTCTCTTTGGGATGCGGTTGCACTTAAACAGGCTTCCTGCAGACAGTGATTTGGGAGATTCCAGAAGGCCTTTAAATCTTTCTGAACATAAAGGAGGATAATGAAAATATAAGACTGAGGGTGAAAATGTCCGTAACCATCTCATAAATGTGTTCTCATCAAAGTGAACATTCCCCCCTTTCCCCACTCTTCATCTTTCATGTATGTTCTCTGACAAAAAAGTCTGCGTTTAGGCCTTGCTTTGACAGATGAGCTGGTGAGTATTAGGTTTAGTATGGAGGCCACCCTCCCTCATTGAAACAGTACTTTAGAAAATAACTTTTCCTCCAAATAGAAACGTATACAGTTTAAAGTGATATTGAGTTTATGTTACATCCTTGACTCCATAGCCTCCTCCATCCTCACCACATGCTGAAATATTCTGTTTGTTATCTTTTTATGTTTTACATATTATTTCTCTCTATGGGCTTCCAACAATAGGAGTCCGTGACATTACACTTACCACATACATATTTCATCCCAAGTTTAAACGTGTTGGCTGTCATGAATTCCACAAAAGTTCACTTTAAGACACACCAAATACCTTCATCATCTCTCTTGTTATTTAGTTCAGATGTCTCTCCACATATTTCCATGCACCCTTTTATTTTGAAGCTCTACTCTGTCATTACCTGGGACAGAGGGGAGGGTTAAGGGGCCATATTGCCCTAGTGACCCTTCCTCCTCCTCCCATCTGCCTCACACCTACGTACATGGAGCAAGGTTCTCACCAGCAGCCATTGCCAGCGGTGCTGGTGGAAGGAAACAGACACAGCTGGTTCTGATTTGTATTTACACTCATCCCAGTTCTGTTCACTGTGAACAGCTGCATGGCGTAAACTCATTACGTGAAACAGGACCAGTCAATGCAGCGCATGCACGCACGCACACGCTCACATTTAGTACGTGGCGCATGTGCACTGCAATCTAAATTTGGCCTGCCTCCAGATCAGCAAGTGCAATGTTAGGTGTAATTATTGGGTGGTTGTGTCTGGCTTCTTAATTTCAGTCTGTTTACCCTCTACTGTGTGTGTGTGTGTGTAGGTGTGTGTGTGTGTGTGCAGTTTGTCATTAGGCTGTTGGCTGTTATTCTGTGTTGGCATGTCAGTGTGTGAAGGTGAGAGTCCACATCTTTAAATAGCGGGTCACCAAAGAGTGTTATTTTCAACATTGTAATGCTAAAGCACCTCGTAAATAGCACTGCCTTTGTAGCACTCTGTGTGTGTGTGCCTGTGTGTGTGTGTGTGTTAAGCATATTCACCAGCTACATGGACAACTTTCTTAAGGATGAAGCCAAGGTCCATGAAGCACAAACAGGCATTCAGATGTTGTGGCTGCACGTAGACAGGTGTTAAAGCGAGCTAAATGCATTTAACCAGTGTTTACCCATATATTCCAGCAAGCTCCCCCACGTCCCACATGTGATACTCCCCTGGTAAATCATCAACCGTGTCTCCCCTGCAGCCGTTTCCACTCCGTTTATTATGCTAATGTATCTGTTTGTGTTACTTTTATGCAAGTGTGCATAATACGTGTGCTAGTGCACAGTTATAACATGTTTAAAGACTTATATATTCCCATGTGTTCTTTTTTGTCTGAACACCCTCCACAAAGACACACACACCTTCTGGTGTATGCCTTTTATTTGTTAATGAAATAGAATGCTGTAAAAATAATAAAAGACAATTAGTATAGTATGAGGAGATGTTGAACACAGTACTGTTCTTGGATACATTTGACTAGAAAACCACTTTTATTTTCATAAACTGTGAGAATTGTTGACACATATTATCTTCGTCAGATATGCATTAGCGAGTGCACATTAATGACGTTATTTTAACACACATACTGAGGCAATAACAAGTGTTTGTTATGGGAATGGCTTGTATGTGTTCATCTCCTGAGGTGCGATTAGTGTGGGGAAGCTGGATAGTCATCGCTCATTCTCCCAGCCATTCATTTGGGTGTGGACGGGGACTATTGCAAAGCATGGGCCGTGTACGTGATTATTTGACTTCCCTTTGTAGCTCAATCCTCCCAAACCACTCCCCACGGTGATAGCCCTAAACCTTCTGCTGATTGGACAGAAAGAAGATGCCATTGATTTTGCTCATCTAGCAATTATAGTAGCACGGACCCAGACACCCTCATTCTTTGGGTCACATAGAAACATTGCAGATGCTGTAGTAAATTGGCCTGTTTTCATTATTATGTATGTTCTTCGCCGCATACCGTGTAGTTTTATGTCTTAAATGGTCTTTGATATGTTTTTAATGTACAGGCATTGTAACAATGCCAGGAAAGGAGGTGGACTTATTCAAGATATTTGCATCTGCATAAATTGTAGTATTTGATGGTGAATGGCACACTTTCAGCTCACAGCTTTCTAGTCTTTCTGAGAAATATAGCGCTTTTTTTTTTTCGGTCCTAGAAATTGATTGATTTATGAAAAGCTTAGTGCATAATGTCCTTTCAGTCTTTGTGGTAATTTTAATTGATAGCTTCATTTGATATCCACATCAGCACATTAAACAAACCACTGCTCCCCCAGTGATTTATCCTAAACCTGGCTCTTACTGCATGCTAGCAATAATTCAACTCTTTATTCTACTCGACTAGAATGGAGAGGGCTCATTACAGGTCCTTTACGCTGCCACGTTCATATAGTTGAGGCATGCATGCCATTGTGCAGAATTTATATGCATCTCCACCATTTGGAAAATCATTTATATGGTTTTAAGGAACCACAGCAGAGGCATTTGAGTTCAAGGCAGAAAGCAGAGCAGGGCATGAAGGGAGCTTTTTGCCACATTGTGAAGCCATAGAAAATTGAGAAGACGGCATAGAGAGAAACATGTAAAACATCGCTCTGCATGTGCCTATGGGTGCAGTGCAGCACTGTTTGAATGGATGGGTTCATTTGTTTTCTGTGTGTGTGTGCTGTCTGTCTGTCTGTGGCTGTGTGTTTTCTGTGTGTGTGTGTCTGTACGTCTGCATGTCTGTCTATTGTCTATGTTGTGCTAAACACAGCTGTAAAAGCTGCATGTCTCATGAGTCCTGCCCTAGAGCAGGAGAAACACATTCACACAACGTTGTCCCCACCCTCATCTCTCACCCTTCCTCTTGCCTCAACCATATAGACTCTGTAGTACCTTATGAAATAAGCTACTTCATCATCGCTCTGCAGCACCTCTGCTTGGTTTCTATTAGCCACTGGCTCTCCCACTATAGGGAGGGTGGGTTGGTGCATTTGGTGCAGCTATAATCTATCTATGATGTAAATTGCAAGACATAGCCAGGAAGCCCCCAGACACTCCTACCATATCCCCCTACTCCTCCTGCTTCCAGAGGCTTGTTAAATGCTGACCACTGATCAAGCAGCAAAGCCCCTCCCGGGTCAGAGCGGAGTGCCCTCTTGACCTTCTCCTGCTAATCTCCAAATGATGATGCATTAAAGCAGATAGCGTGCCTAATGACCGCGCGCATTGGACATCTGTGCTGCTCCTCTCTCAAAGGGGCCACTGACAAGATGGCCCTAAGCCGGCTCACAGGAAGCAGTGGTGAGGAGGACATGTCAAAGGTGAAGGTGAGCGTGTGAAGTGGACCTGTGGCTAATTATCGCCTTGTGGGTGCCAGCTGTACCACTGAGCGACAAAGGCCTGTAATATCCTGTGAGCTGCTGCTAAACGTTTCCTCGTATCAAAGAAGAGCATTCCTGGAGCACAGAATTGCAGGCTGCTGCTTTGATGGGGTCTGTCCTCCAGCTCTGGAAAGCAGATGATAATCTGCTATGCAGGCTGCTGGGACGAGGAATGCTGTGGTCCTGATTGCATTGACAACTGCTCTTTGTATTTTAATTTGAATGATGGCTGTGGCAGACATTAGCAGGGCTGAAGCCTCGTCTTCTGAGGCACATGCATTGTCTGACTTTAGAGCATGGCTCCATTCCTGTGGTGTCAAAAATGATACAGTTGGTCTGAAGCTACATATTTCACTGTTTTGACTTGGGCATTGCAGTGTAGTTTAGATTGAAAACCCCTCAATTTGCATTGACTTGAGTGAGACATTGAGGACTCACCAGACATTCCTGAAATGAGTTCACAATTAGTCTGTGTTGCTGATAAGTAGAGGCAATAGATACAATTAAGGCCGTCAAGGTATGTATTTATGGCGTGCCGCAATTTTGAATTGCTCTTACAGGAATAAGAGATGTTCCGGGATTTGAGGTGTTAAATATTTAGGGAATTTTTTAAGCGTTTGAGTCACACTTGATGTGGGCAACGGACTAAGTCAGTTTGATTCCATCACTTGTGTTTCTGCCAAAGTAGCTGAGTCATTGCTTATATTATATTTGTTCAAACCAAGGACCAAGGATTTACCATTTGTTTTGCACATACTGTAATTACCAAGCCATCTTTTGTATGTAGGTTTATCTCTTGATCATAGGAATCATTATAAGTACTGTAAAAATAAACAGCCTCAAGTAACTCACTGTATTGTTAATTGTTGTGAGAAATTATTTGTGTCTGAAAAGTCACATATACACTCTCTGTAAAAGTGTTTCATTGAAATCTTTTATTCACGTGCTGGAAGTCCTGGTCCTCCATATTGTTACACCATTCAGTGGCTATTTGCATATTGGCTTCGTGAAAAGCACACTTTGTCCCCTTCTCAGTTTAACCATTAATATAATCCCGTCACTTTGACAAGACTGCTTAATAGGGAGGGTAATTATTCAACCCCATTGTAATTTATAGCAAACATCATGGAAACTGTCATAAATAAAGAGAATAATTTTGTAGGAGTTGGTACATTAGGTTCTTTATTAAGGAATAACTCAATTAAGTGTTCTTGTGTTTGTTTTTGGGTGAGAATCATCCTTTGTTTCTCAAGATGATTATGAGTATTATACTAAATTATATTCCCTCAACAATTGCACTCGTATGGTACACACTAATAGAAAATCGTACATTGAAAGTATGTACTTGTATTTGTACAAGTATTTGATTATTGAAGCCAGCACAGGAAGTCTTAACAGCTCACAATAGCATAATTAACATCCACTCCCATTCCGTATACTTCTTCATCTCAGCCTTTGAGCATGCCGAACCTCTCTGTTACTAATTTGAAGGTATAAACGCTCCTGCTTCCAGATTATGAGGTGTGGTGTAGCGTGTCTTGACCTCTAACCAGTGTCTTTCCTGTCTGTCTCACCATGGTGGTTGTCTGTCTAGCTCCCTGTCTTTCTTTGTGGGGTAGCAGGCCTGTGGCAGGGGCCCTTTCCTCTAATTGGCCAGCTCTCCTCCCTCTCTCGCTGCTTGCCAGATAATTGGACATACCCCCTCCCACCTCGCTGAAGCTCAAACCTTGCTCTCTCCCCGGCTGCCTTTATGTATTCTACACACTCCTCAGCGCCGCAGCCAGATATCTTTGACCGCTGGATCAAAGGGAATTTGAAATTCCCAGCAGTACAAAAACAGCAAAGCTCGGCCAAATCGTTGTCTCTCTGTGTGTTGGTCTTGCCACGGCTAATATCAATATGCATTTGTATCTCCACACATTCATCTCTGGCTTTTACCATCCACCATCTCATCCACTATACCTTTCCCTCTGGAGACTAAAAGCAGCACACCCTTCCCTAATCCACGAAGAAGAAGGTAATCCATTTTGAGGGAGCCCTGTTGGAATTATTCATAAGGAAGGAGGGGGGTTCAATATCAAAATATTCGGCTGTGCTGCGGCCCTTAATAATGCATGCTTAGCTTTCGTCTCCGCTGCTACAGGGAGCAGGAGTCATCCGTCACTTTAAGAGCCGTGGCTTAGCCAGGCTCCACCCTAGCGCTGGCTGTGGAGACTCACGGGGGGGGGGGGGGGGGGGGGAGAA
>JAODUH010016674.1:0-14077 GCA_027564835.1 Typhlichthys subterraneus | reverse complement strand
CCTGGTGCCGCGAGACGGGGACGAGAGCGCCCCCCCTTTCCCCCTTCCCCAACCATCTCAGTGACAGGTAGAAGGCAGGTGTGTTGACCTTCTGGGGGAAGGCCCATTGGTTTCCACTGAGTGATGGTGTCAGTGTGAAACACCTCTGTTTGGACGGACTGGCATGCTCGGGCGCTCCCAATTATGTGGAATGCAAAACAAGAGGCTGGAGAGACGGAGGGGTCGACGCGCCTGGCTCACCAGTCAGCGCTGTGCGGGACCTACCGCGTCGTCACGACAACCTGGCAGGGTTTACACCCTCAGCGCGCACACACACACATACAGCAATACACTAAGAGACACAAACCCACACACACACACGCATTTTTAAGCAGACATGTCAGACACATTCCAGTGTGTGTTTTCCAAGCCATTATGATAGGCCTAGCGCAGGAAGCCACTCGTTAGATTGTGGGCGGGGCGTTTTTCTACCTCAAACAACAAGTGCAAGAAGGCCAAATAGCTTGCCGCTCCACGGCAACAATACAACACATTTGAGCCCAAAAGAAAACGTAGAAAGTCCCTGCAGTCTATCTAATGAAAAGAAACCCACTAGGACCCTGGGCCTGAAGCAAAATACCCTAACAGCTCTTTGCCCACAAACAATGACCAATGATACAAGCCATCTGTGTGCAATTTGGCCTGACTGTTGTCATCCCCATTACTCTACAAGTGATCCCTATGAGAGAACACTATTGGCATAGACGTCAGAGCCCCCCCACACTCACACACAGCTACTGTGCAGACAGCGATGAAGGCAGGAATGAACCGGGGTGAGGGGGGTACAAAGATGGAGAAAGAGGAAGGGGGGGCCCCAGAGATTTACCCACTGAGAGATGGAGGTCAACAGCAGAACACAAATAGGCTTTTTACCCCCCCACCCCCTGTGAGGACTGGGAACTCATTAGAGCACAGTGCATGGAGACACACCAGAGCTACTGGGAACATGGGGAGATTAGGTGTGGGGAGGCCGAACATGAACTTGTCATCACTAGCTGCTTTCAGGTTCTTGATAACATGCAGTCAGCAAGCATGAAGCCCATTCACTGTGTATGAGCTGCGAGTCCTGTCCCATGTTAACGCGCGTTCTTGGAGGGAGGGGTGTTTTGCTCATTTCATATACTCACACAAAAACCATGATCATTTCCACATACTCCTCGAATGGCTTATAGAGAACTGAGAGAAGCAAGAGGTGCCAATGCACAGCATTGGAGAGAGATTTCACTATTTATGCATACTAGAAGGACCCAGCGGTCCATGTAAGTCAATGGGAATGGACACACATGTCACCAAAACATTTCCCATTATTTTTCTTTGGAAGGAAGCATTACATAAATTCTATCAATCTGAGGCCACAACACAATTTCTGCAGCAAAATGTGTCATGGAAAATAAACTTTAATCATGCATGGTAGATTTAGCTGTATTGGTGAAATGTACGCTCAGACCCCTCAGTAAAATACCTAAATACAAGTCAAATACAGCCACTTCAAGGTATAGTCAGCTATTGGAAGCTAATTGTAAGCTAATACACATTTAGTCAAATTCACCAAATATCTCTTTACATTTCACTATATTACCGTTCTCTTAGACAGACCTGGTTCCATAAATAGAAACATAAACACCAATAATGCCCTTGGATTCGCAATGTGTGGGTCAGAGCTTCTGAGGGAATATGTTTTGATTTGAGCTTGGAAGTCAGCAAGCTTTCTGGAGAATGCCTAACCATGGCTTTAAGATACAAGCAATGTTTTTGCTCTCTAATATATGCATTATGTTAACCTACAGTACTGTATCTTTGTTATATTCCAATATATCTTTGTTATAATGCCACCAGAACACCACATACTCTTAGAACACAAACCAATGTTTTTGCAAAGCTGGCTTCAGCCAAAAGGGCAATACCAAGTACAGTTAGTAAACACTTGGTAAAAGGAATGTTAAGTGTCCCTTTTAAAGGTAGGCCTAGTGAACTGTTCTTCCACATTATTTATTATCCCTGTTTCAGCTGGGGGGTGGCACACACACATCCTCTAACCGAGCAAGCGTATCTCTGTTATCTCTGTGTGTCTCAATGTTACCAGCTACCATAAAACATCTCTATTCATTTTGTGGCATTCAGCCATAGCGAAGGTCTGCTTCCCTCAAGGCAGCGTCCTTGCCCACGCCAGTAACCTTGAGATCCTAATGGATAATGGGGAGGAAGGGTTAGGAATAATAAAGAAAATTGAATTGGAAGAAATTTAATAAAAGACCGAGATATTAATGATAGGTGGAAAGAGGGTGGAACTGGGAGGCAGGTGATAATTCAAGATTGGGAAATTCTCCCTCGTTCTCGGTTCTTCCTTTCTATCTTTTCTTTTCATTTCACTCAGGCTCACATCCTCTCTAATGGGCTGAAGAAAAGCCATTGTTGCTATTCCTCGAGTCTCTCCTGGAAAATGGATATCTTTTGCATTTTTGTCAACCAACTAGTGTACAACGCAATGCTTTAGTCTATTTTCACATTCTTCTGTCGGTCGGAAACAAATAGGGTCAGACAGTGAGCCACAGACTGGAGGGAAATGGAACACAAACGAGGTGCAGGTGTGAGAGTAATCCATTTCATGCAGTTTGGTTTGCAAGGATGCATGCTGAAGGAGAGTCATAATTGGGCCACCATTTTAGACAGGTAATAGGTTTACAGCATTCACACACACACAAAGACGCAGGCCCACAGAAATCAGAAGCCGGTGAGCACAATTGAGACAGCGAGGTTTTGTGGCATTTCTGAGTAACCCCCACTGCTTCAAGGATTTCTGCATCCATGTCCATTCATCACTAATGAAGGCCTGGGTTGGATAGAAGAGCTTCTTTCTGCCAGTCGTCGAGTTTGTGAGAAAACCACATGGACAGCTTGTTAACATGGGCCAGATTAGCTATCCGTGCTGTAGGTACAGGTGTAGCATGGCTACAGTACAGGGAGCTTTTATTAAGGGTTCACTTCACTACCCTGATGAACAGGTGAACTGTCAGCCTGGACCATTTATTCATCTTCATCATAACGGCCTCTCACTGTGGATACACATTCATGCCATCTGAGCAATACAATGATAACATACAACAAGTGGGGTTCATTGTTGAACTTGCATTTTCTTTAATACATGAAGTATATAATAGAAAATCAGTACATGATTAAATGTAGTTCTGAGCTCTCTGCAGGACTGTTCTTTTCTCATTTGGAGTAGTTTTGGACTGTGCAGTAGCACTTCAGCTTGATTGTAGCACAGCATTACAAAGAGATCGGCGTTTCCATTTGTATGAACTCTAGGGATCTCATTATACCACGATCAAGAAAGCACAGTTAGACACTCCGTCTATACAGAGGCTTCTAAAAGCAAACGAACAGACCAGTGTCAAGCTGAACACATAAATGTGTCTATATATGACTGATTTGCTGCCTGTCTACTGAACAGTGCAATTTAATGATGTTGAAACCAATGTGTTTTTTTGTTTTTATAACAAAAAAGTACAAATCTAATTTTAAAAAGGTAACATTCTATTAGGCTATTCATGCTATGAAATTAGTGCAATGAATGCTAATGTCTAGCTGTTTGCTCAATACTGTAACTCCCTTTGCTATAAAGAGCATTCTAATGAAATTAGCCAACTTTATCTTGTTTTGACCCAATTAGATATTGTTTTCTGTCTGGGGAACAAATTGCAGGTAGAACAGACAAGTGCTACCACTTAACTTGGACGCGTACCTACACAGACATTTGCACATACACACAGACACACAAAACATGCAGCCCATTCTCGTACATTCTTTTCCTACCTTAATGGAGCCAATTACTCTCTCTGCAGCATCGGTGTACCTTATGGTGAGCCTATTGATATGCTAATTCCGTTGTTTTTTTAATGGACTCTCTCAATAATGAACCTGTGTGAAAAGAGAATCCAGACAAATTATTGCGCACGTGGCAATGTAGATTATGCTAATGAGAGGTGTAGAGAGGTTGTCGTGTCTGCCTAGGCAGGGGGTGTCATATAGCTAACTCTAAATTGCCCCTTCTTTTGTACATTAATGTGTTTTTTCTCTGCATTTACAATACTGAAGTGTGTCAGTGTTAAAATAGTAGAGAGATGTCTACATTACTGTGCCCAGCCCCCCTGCCAGTGTGGCATGTTTCTCCAGCGAGTATCATTTATTATTTCCAGTTATATTCTGCTCTGCCTGGTGTGACACTTGCACGGCTGACAGCAGAACAGATGGCTCCGGAGTGTTTTGGTCCAGCAATGCAGAAGAGACGCACTCAACAGCATCTATATGGAGAAACATCCCCGCTGCTACTTCCTCGCTCACAAACCGGTGTAATCTTTCCCCCCCTTTTCCCCCCGTGGGGAGAGGGGCTTTGGCAGGATCATGTTCCCGCCACAGTCTCATGGTCCACCACCACTCCTGCTCTCCGACGCCCCCACCAGACGAGGGTCTGGGCCGGGGGTAGAGGGGGGTTCACCGGACTCGTAGGGGAGGTTGCCGTGTCCCGTTTCACCGGAGAGGTGAATGGGGGCACAGACCCAGCGCACCACCCCAGACGGCCCTGGGCCACCTCACTCCAGTGAGAAGACGGAGAAGAAAGCAAGGGGAGCACATTCCTGAGAGGAGGGGAGGTGGGATAGAATGACAAGGGAGGACAAGGGAGAGGGGGGCTGTTAGTGACACCAGCCGTCAGTGGAATCAACCCCCACCCCCCTCCCCTACACCTTCTGAAAAGCGGGCTCGGACCAACAAAGCCATTGGAATGGGAATGCAATCCCAGAGGGACAAAATCCCGGACCTTTTCCCAGAGACGAGGGTTCGCAGAAAGCCCTTTAAAGGTGAAGTCAGCGATTGTAAACTGATATATCTTTTAATTTTTTAGTCAAATTCAGCGAATACAGTATGTTCTTATGGTCCACTCTCTGCCCGCTGTGCTATGTGCACACTGAACATATACAGCCCTGGCTCTGTAAAGGGGAACACAAACAAAGTGGTGCAGACCGCACCACAAAACACTATCCCAGCCTTGGCAATGTGTTTACAATGTGTGGGGCAGAGCTTCTGAGGGCCCCACACATTGACTATAGCCTTAAAATTAACCCAGCCTGAGCCCACCTGCGATGTTCCACGTCCTGACTCCTGTCCTAGTGTAGAGTCACCCGAAGTACACCCTGTCCCAGTACAGATGGGAGACTCAGACAGCGTGGTTTATGTGCCAAGACGCCGTGCCGTGTTGTCCCCCGGGCCGTATCCCGCAGCAGATAAGCATCTGCATTCCTCCGCTCTACAGATGTAGGTCATGTAGGCACGGTGGCTTTGCATCTTGCTTCATTTGTTTTATTACCCATCACCATGCACTGTGGAACCCCTGCTATTATTGCACGCAGCACAACGTGAATATTTCATCTGGACTTTTTGTTTATCTATGTTATCACCCCTGTAGCTTAGATTGAGGAAGCAAATGACCAATCAAAAAGAAAACAAGATTGAGGAAGCAAATAACCAATCATAAAGAAAACAAGGGCATGATCTATGGAGGTGTGTGTGTATTTGTGGGGGGTTGGGGTCTTAAGGCGACTCTTCCAGTGGACAAATGGAAGTCTGAATTAGTCTTTATGGTGGGAACTGACTGAAACAGTGATGATTATCAGCTACCAGCGGGGATGTCTGTGCAGAGGTCAGCGCTCAGTAGCCAGTTAGCCCTGCCAGATAGCCGGGTTGATCATATACAGACACGGCTCAGAATCAAGCACAATGTCACATTGTGATGTCAAAACGATTACTGCTGTCTGTCGGTGGGAGCCTCTTACATGCTCCAGGACAGGAACAGGCTAAATAGGGGCCAATTAGCTTTGATTTCTGGCCAATTAAACCCTTTTCTTCTCCCACATTAGTTAGGGTATTATCTGTGGTCGCAGGAAGTGACCGCTCCTCCCACGAAGTAGAAGTGCTTAAACCGAAACACAAACTGTCAGAGTACGCAAACAGGCCATGGGTGCAATGATTGCTGTGCTCCGGTGAAAGCTATATTGTCCTGCTTCCGCTTTGGCCGGGAAATTATTATATGTCACGTCATTTTTAAGTGCTGTTTGTTTTCACTGGCTGTGTGCGTGCGTGCACGCATGCATGCATGCGTGTGTGTGTTATTGGAACATTAGTTTTGAGCTCTAAGAGGAGTTTGACAAGACGAGAAGGCAGAGAGAGCAATCGGCCACGCTGAAGAGGAAATTGAAAAGAATCGGAACATTGGGAGTCAGATTTCATGAAATAATAGCCGTGACAATAACAAGGCGAGGCAGGGCAAAAGTAGAATACTGTTCTTTTTTGCTCAGTGAAAAGAAGCAGAAAGATAGAGGTCCTTTCAGATGAATAATTTTAGGATTACAACAAATGAGCCTTGTGTAGACAACTGAGCTCACACAGCTTAACTGAATGCAAATATTGCCTCTCTGAAACTATTTGTTTGACTTACGGTTGGCCGATGGGCTGCAAGACCTTTGAAAGGTTATCTGCATTTAGATGACTCTGACTCTGACATAAACTATAGCCTGGCCTCTCTTCGTCTATGGATGTCTAATGTGGGCTACCATTTGACATGTCTTTGCTTTTCACTGGGGGGGCTTCAAACCCCACCCAGTGTCCTGGACCATGCCTGTGAGCCTGGGGTCTCCGTATTTAATGGTGACCTCCCACCTGGGGGCAGCACAGAGAACAGAGCTGTCTCTTTTGCTTTGGTTTTGGGGGCCACAGGTCAGAGGTCAGACGGCCACTGGCTGGAGCTTTCAGCTTCACTCTGTCTCTCAGAGCACACACACACACGCACGCGCGCACACAGACACACAGACAGACATACAGACTCACATACAGATGGACAGACAGACATACAGACTCACAAACAGACGGACAGACTCACAGACCGACAGGCACACAGATGGACAGACAGACAGACTCACACACATATGGACAGACACACAGACAGACATACAGACTCACACACAGATGGACAGACAGACAGACAGTCTCACAGACAGACAGACAGACTTACACACAGATGGACAGACAGACAGACACACACACACACACACACACACACACACACACAGCGGTCAGCTATGGGGGATCCTATAACAGGACAACATAAGTGCTCTCCATGCAGGCCTGTGGTGTTGTGCAGGAGTAGGGAAGTCACCATTCAGTAATAGATTGTGTTGTTCATCCATTAGCCAGGGGCTGGTGGTGAGCTCTTGTCCCGGCACGTGGCTGGGGTTGTGGGCCTGGTGGGGGGGCTTTTAGCCAGCAGGCCAGAGAGTGGAGGGCCTCTTCAACCTGGCCACAGTTCTCCTATCTCATGTGGAGTGGCGCTAGATTGCGCTCATTACACCGTGCACGTGTGTGTGTGGTCACTGGCGGCCGTCGTTCACGCCGCTCTAAACAATGGCCACTATCACCAGCAGCGCCTGGTGTGAACACTGACTCTGAAGTGCATTAGTGACGGATGCGTCAGTGACCCTGTGGTTATTACACGGCAGTGGACGTTTGAATGGACTGGATAGGATGGAAAGAAAGAAAGAGAAATAACAAATCTCTTGATTCAGGCCAGAGCACTGCTCCGACTTATAAAAACACACCTGCCAACTCCTTGGGCCTTTGTGTGTGTGTGTGTGCTGGTAAGAGGAGTATAAAAGCATGTGCCTAAGTTGGGTGAATAGGTGTCACGGCCCATTTATTCACTGACGATATTTCATTTTCTTTCTCATTACTAAAGTTATTACACGAAACGAGACGCAGAAAAAAAAGAACGACTTGGCTCGGGAAATTAGCGATTTGTGAATGTTTTTCTTTTCTGCTGCTCTCTGTATGTGTGTGTTGGTGTGACGTGCAGGTGATTTAGATGGAGGTGCTGTACAGTAACAAAGAGCAGATCGACTAGTCAATGTGTTGCACTGTTGACTTTGCAAACAGTATGTGTAAGCAATGTGCGATGTATCTGTAAGGATGATATATGGTCAGCTATCATCAAATATTTGACACACCCTTATTGTACATTTCCTCACCTTTCAGTACAACCAATCACAGTGGCTACTGAAACCAACTATGTCCTGACCCACAGTAAGGTCACAGTAAAGGAGACTCTGGAACTAATCAGTTTTAATAATAATAATTAAAATAATAATAAGTCATGGAAAGCCATGGTAATTAGACCGTCTGATTAATAGTTAAGAGCTTCAACTACTGACCTCATAAATCCACCAGTCTAACATTAGTAAGCTATTTCTGAACACAAATTAACTGCTTTTCTCCCCTGTGCAGGATATAGCACAGCCAGTAGGCGCTGGCTAACGATACACCCTATACTGTCTATGTCAATGAGACGATGGGAGTATACAGGACCCCCAGAGAGATCATTAGTCATCCTGGATGGGAGACATGTGGTCTTATCTGTCAGCACGCTGCAGCAAGGTGCTCTTTTACCGCGCCCCTCCCGGCTCCGGCCACTCTTAGCCGTGCACAACATACGGTGGTAATATACGGTTGAGGCGAGTGTATCTTGCTAACGTGTAGCTACTAAGGCTGGAGCTGTTGAGGAAGGATGGTGAAATGGCTGAGGACAGATAGCGGGTCAGGCTCAAGGGTGTCACGAACACCGTTGCCGTGGTTGGCGACTGTGATGGCATGGAGTTGAGTATGAAATGTGTATGGCGTGTGTGGGATGTCAGGCGTTCCGCTCACTTGACTTTGTTGTGGGCTGAGTTGCCCTATGTGAGGAGGTGTAAGTCGTCCACTTTAGCACTTGTTTTCCAGACAGTTTATTTTCTCTCTCTTCCCCTCTGCACTAACTGCCTCTGGAAACTAACTTTCCAACTTTTATGAAATGTATTTTTAGTGTTTTAAGGTTGTCTAGCGGAGGTGGGTGGTCCTAGCAAATCATCTCACAGCATGGAGTTCAAGAGAGAGAGAACTGGAGGACGAGAGGGGGTTTGAGACAAATGGTTATAATAGGTGAAAGCAGAGAATCTGAGCTAGAGGGAAAGAAAAACACTGCCATCAGTGCTGTCTGAATAATTCATCAGCTATTTATAATCGGAAGGCTCACTGCCTTGTATGATGTCATATTTCATAGTAAGATGACCTGTTAGACAACCACACTAACATCCGGCAAGGAAGGGAAGGTTGTGCTCTAGGCAACATAATGTTTTATCTGCAGGGCGTGCCTTCAGATTAGCCATCCATCTTTCCTTGAACCCAGCGGTTGATCTAAGGTTTGTCCTTACAACAGCAAAACTCTTTTAGCCAAGGTGTATATTATAATTATTACTGTTCTCTACCCCTCTCCTGAAACAGCTCATATTGTATCTGAGGCATTGTAACAGAGTCAAGGAATCTACCTGTATATGTTTAATTAACACTTGTTGGTCTGTCATTCTGGAATGTTGCACGTGCCTTTGCTGTCTCCATGTGTAGCTCATGTGAACACCTTTGAAGTGGCATTCCTGGTCAACCGCGCTGCTGAATGTCCTTAAACAGCCCTGGTGGACTCCTCTCTGAAGCCTACTCCCAGCACAAAGGCTTTGTCTTGCAACCACAGAGTGATGCATGCGATAGAGGAGGGCCTCGGGTATACCGAGCTCATGTCCATCGCCACTTCAAAGGGTAAACAGCAACTATGGGAGCCTCTGCTATTGTGTGCGGCGCAGGTGCCTCCTACAGGCCATGGAGGCCTCAGAAAGCCGCAGAGACCCAGTGGAGATGGCATCTTCCGGAGACACACACACACCGTACGCACCCGTGTTACGCTGCCGATGACAGAAATTAAACACATGTTTTTCTGTATCGCGGCCCCTATGCCACGCGGTCAGGCAGCCGGGCCCGGCCCGCATGCCGTGCACGTCTGTGCCCCACAACGAAGCTGCTCCAGGGGGTGACAAGCCTAGTCGTATCCCTGCCCGCGTTGCTCTCCCTCCCCTCTTGGTGGTGCACAATGTAGCGATCTCTGCTGCTCGCTTATCGTGGACTTGTTGTCATATTTGGGGGCCAGCAAGAAGCTAAACACGGTGATTGGGGGTGGAGGGGTGGAGGGGGGGGTGGCATTGTCTGTGGCATACCCTACTGTACCACGTTCCCTTCGGAAAACAACGCAAAGCACGTCTTATCTCGGGAGAGCCGGGAAGCGACTGGGAGAGTTTATCTCTGCTCTAGAGTCCTAAGCTCTCACGGCTGTGGGTGTTCAGCTCATGGGACAGATATGGTTGCTTGGGAGGGAGAGGGGTGTGTGTGTGTGTGCTTCTCCCTCTGTTTGTTGATCTCGTTATCTCGTTCTCTCTCATTCTCTAACTCTCTGGTGTGCTCTCTTTCGCTGTGCCAGGAACTGTTTGTTTGCTGAAAGCGTTTTATGAAAGAGTGTTTGCCTTCCATGTTTTTTTAACGGTAGAAAAGAAATGCAAACAAAATGAATTTTCGAGTTGAAGGCCCGCTGAAGGCCTTGCGTAATGTTGCAGTCAAGGGTATCCAGCCGGTCTGGTTGGTAGGTGCTAATGAACTGTGCCGCAGACCGCAAGACCAGACCGTGAAACACCACAGCCTGTGTGCACAGGACTCTCCACCTCGAGGAGAAGAAGGAAAATATAGACCGAGAATTCCTCACAGCATGGCATGAGGAACACAGAGGCGAGCTCACGCTCCTCGGCTAGCCATGCTGCAGTATAGCCAGTGGAGAACACAGGAATATCAAAGATTTTGAAATAGAATTATATATAATGCATTGAGGAGGCTGAGCATACGTAGCACCCAGACCTAAATCCATACTACCACACATGGTCTGAAACAAAGTACATTTTCCCCAAAACTGCTCGTTGCCTAAATGCTATTGTGGCCTCATATTGATAGATGGGCAATTCTTCAATTGGAGGCACTCATCATATTAACTTTTGAAAATTCAGCATTTTAATAATTTAATTTTTATTATGTCAAGACAAGGGTTACATGTTTTTAAGTAAAGACATACAGTAATGATGGCCAAAACTGAAGGTATGTTATTATATTGTCATAACGACATGTGTGGTAATGACGCTGAATAAGTATACTGTCTATGATCAGAAGGAATAAATTATTTATTTACTAATATTTACATTCTTCTCACATGGCTGACATGTGCTCCCCTGTCAGTCTTCATTTCCATGGTTACAACATAGTGGTCCTCTTACACAATTCTAGTAATTATAGGCTGTTGTGGAAATGACAGAAATGGTTTATATATTGTTCATAAAAATGATACATTTGTAAAGATATCAACCCAAGTAATACATTCTGTCTTTATTTAGCTGTTATAAGAACACACATTGTGATTTTGCAGTGAATGTATCACTTTTTATCACTTTATTGAAGTAGAGAAGTTTGCAAGTCTGGGATGGGACAGGGCCAAAATAGAATAAATTGGAAATCCTCATTATTTTGGTGCATATATTTTTTTTGGTGGTGCAATTAGTAATAGTTAATAGTTTTCATAATATAGTTATTTATTTTGTAGTAAAGTATATTGAACATGAATTTATAACCTGGGCACATGAAAGTTCCCCCAATTGAAGAATCACCCAGGTACATAAAGGCAGGTTAGTCATTTTCAAGAATGTCCCTATGCGGCTCCACTCCAGACATTAAAACACATTGTGAAGCAAAGCGTAGTATACTACGGCTTTGTTTATGTCAGCGGTTTTCGCCATTTTGTTTAATGTTCCTATTTATGGAGCCAAGGCTGTGTACAGTATGAGTACCAGATTATTTTTTCAACACACAACAGTAAAATAGCTGAATGCGAGACGTTGACAGGGATTATTTTTGCGTCGCACCGCCAGTGGACAGGAGCCGTGCAACTTTTCCCGTGTCTGGTCTACAGTAGCCCTGTGGTGCACACCCAAGCTCTGCACCCCCCCTTCCTTCTTGGCACTAAAGACTGAAACATCTGGGCACCCCTCCTCCTCCCCCTCTTTCTGCCCTGCTTCCTCTTACCCTCCAAACCCATCCAGCTTGTTCTTTCTCCTCCAGTTTTCCTCTCCCCCTCCTCCTGCTCCAGATGGGCTCCTCTCTCTAATCCGTACTGTGATGCACAGGGGCTTTGGCCTGACCACGCCTTGTTGGGATGAAGGGAGTGGCATCCATGTTGACTTCTTCTTCTACCGAGAGGTGATATAGGGGGCTGGGGTTCTGCTCAGCAGAACTGTACAGATAGAGGCCGGGGCTGGGTCTGATGACGGGACCCCCGATAGTGGGACCCCAGTGGTCTGGTTTTTGAAGCTTGTTCATGGAAATGTGTGTGAGAGAGAGAGAGACAGAATTATTAATATGCTATATGTAGTTGGTGTGCCTTTGTACTGAGCAGACTACCCTGGCTTCAGATGTAGTGTTACAGGCTACAGTGATGTGTCAATATATTATAATAGGGTTAGTTTTTCATACAGAATGGTGGGTCATTCTGCAGAAACAAACCAGCCGAATGCAATAAAAGTTTAATAATAAACATGAATAGAACTAGAAGTGAAGCCTACTTTAATAAGAAGGCTGTTATTTAGCAGCTGTATCTAATCCAGAGGTTTTGCCTTTTTCAAAACTATTGCAATATTTGTAATTTATTGGAGAACAAATATGATCTGTCTAATGTATAACACATGAACAAACTCTATGGACAAGCTGACTTTTTATTATGAATAAATATGACCTGAGCCTGCAGTGGTTGTGGAAATGTTACCAGCTCAGAGATAATGGGAGGAGTAAACTATGAGCGAACAGTAAGTAAACTTTGAGGCGGAGACAAATGATAGAAAACCAAAATCATAGCAACATTATGCTGTGTTTACCCACAATGCACCCCGCCATCCTTCACCATTTGCAGACTGCCCTGCCCGCCTGCCTCTGTCTCGGAGACGCGAGGCGTGTAGTTTTCTCCAAACTTCTATAAATCTAGTGGATATTTTGGGGTCCAGCGTGAGTGTGTTGGTGTAGCAGCCTTAAATATCCCCCGCAGCATGGTTGGGCTTTGTACCCTAGGGGGAGAAACATCATAAATCAGTTGGCCAGGATGTTGTAGCCATGTTAACAGTAGCACAGAATCTCATAAAGCAAGAGGAGGGAAAAACGACCGACGCACTTGTCTGTGTTTTCATTGTCCCCCTCCCCCTCCGTAATTAAGTTTAAAAATGGAAAAGCCGGGGCTAAAGATCACTCTCTAAATCATACACAGTGTCAATTTCATGGGGATCAGTCAGTTTTGGCACTCTTGCTACACCCCCACCACCCCTTGGCATTGGCCATGCTCAATATTGCATGTTAGACAAGTTGACAACTGTAGTGTAAATCTATAGCACCAATGTGTTGGACAATGCTGATGTAGCAGTACATTCCTATATAGCAGGCTTACACTGACGCTCTAATTTCAACTCCCCCCCGATCTATCTCTCTCTCTCTCTCGTTCTTGCTTGCCTAGCATTCCCTCCCTCCATTATGTTGTGTATCTGTTCCCAGCGTGACAGATTCCCTGGTAGATAGGGACAGGGCCATCTTTTCATCTTGTCCGGGTCCATCTGGGAGGGTTTAGGGTTCCATGTGGAAACCATTGTGACGTGGACGCTCGCTGATCACACAAAGATGTGCCTCTGCTTCCAACTGCAGTGCATGTTTGCATCCCTCTTTAACATTCCTGCATGTGTTGTGCTCTATAGCTCTCCCTGTCGCCCACCCAGCCATTCTACACTTCAGCTTAACCTCCACAACCTCTTCCTCTCTTCCCCCTGTCGTTCCGCTCTCTCTCTCTCTCTCTCTCTCTCTCTCTCTCTCTCTCTCTCTCTCTCCTTCTCTCTCTCCCCCCCTCCCCCCCTCTCTCCCCGGTGCCTGTTAAAGTGATTGGAGGGGGGTTATGTGTGGTGGAAATGAAAGTGGCCATGACGAAAGCCTGAAGGATCCTCTGTAACATTGCATTGCCCCCCCCCGCCCCCCCCAACCTTCTCCTCCTGAGCTTCCTGATTTCCGG
>JAODUH010016655.1:0-26844 GCA_027564835.1 Typhlichthys subterraneus | reverse complement strand
CAGGTGTGTTGGAGCAGGGAGACATCTAAAACATGCAGGGCTGCGGCTCTCTAGGACCAGGGTTGCCTACCCCTGCTAGAGCCTATTCATCTGAGAGGTCTTATGCTAAAGTTAGCTTAGTCAAAGACATATGGACTAGTCAGAAATAACACTAAATACATTTAACCACATCATCATCATCATATCCAATTAACTGCCATGACAGTGAGTTTGTTTGTTTATTGTTTCACTATAAAGCCCACACCACACCATCACATTCAGAACGCTCTCCTCCACCCGACGACTTTGATCACGCTGCGATTGTTTGCTCATGCCTGTCACTGCTCTTTTTTCTCTCCCAATCATTCTCAAAGCCAATAGCGGTGTTGTCCTGAACTCAGCTGCCATGGTAATAAAAGAACAAGGAGCTCCTCATTTGCCAAAACAAGAAACACAGGAGTGTTCCTGTGAAGGAAGGCTAATTATCAACAATCCAAAGTAATAAAACTGCCGTGAAGAGGCCAATGTTTAAAAATGCCAAGAAAGGGCTTTGTCAACTAAATTAATTAGTTTCACTGCAGGGATACATATTTACTTTTTATACCATGCTATGATATTCATTTTGTAGGACAGTCGTGTGCCTTGTTATGCTAATGCAATATTGTTAATAAATTGTCAAATGTTTATATTTATAACTGATGTTTCATATTTGCAATGGTACTGTCCCGTGTTTTCTAAATACTGTAGATTATTTGTCCATAATTGGTTGGTTAATTGGTGTTATTTGGCAGGTTGAATGTAAACAATTTCATCTGGAGCCGTACATTTCTCCACTAATCAAACAAATAGCTTCACTCCCTGACGTAGGCCTACCTACAACTAGAAGCTAGCCGGTTTGACCATTTGCTAGCGGGACATGTTATATTATAAGATAGATAATGTGTGCATATTTAACATCAATTCTGAAATTACGACGGCACATGTAAACACCAGACCCGATTAAGTGACATCCCATGTAAACAAAAAAATGATATTCGAAAAGACAAAATAGTGTTCATGTATACCCAGCTATTGTCATGTGACATCAATTGTTCGCTTTGACTGGCAAACCCATTTAATCTCTGGGCAAAAGTATGAAAAACCAGCCTTAGCAAATAAAGCAAATGCCACGTCAAAACATTTGTGTTATGATGTGTAATTTTAGTCAAATCTATAAACAACAATATGTATATCTGACATACAAACAAAGAACATTTGAAAAAAAAAACAAGTAAAAGGCCTCAAACTATATTTTTGTGTTGAGTAACATTACCATAAGTAAAGTGACTTAAGTTTCACAAATTGTGACCAATGATCAAAAACATGGCATGAATACATGCTTTAAATTTTTAAATGACATTAGTTTTATCCTATAAATCTTGTAATATTTTGTTTGTATAGAGCTATTGAGCAACACTGTAGTAGCAACTTCAATCTATAGCTCCTTTAAAGAATTTGTTTGTCTTGATACACGTGTTTCTTCAAACAAAACCTACAGTATTAAGGTATTCTGCTCGACAAGCATTGTTCATGTAGCTAGCAGCAGATACACCTTTCTTCTTGGATGTCAACTGCCTTGTTATTCATTCAACAATGTAAACAAAGTGGTATGCTTTTGTGTCTTTTATTTTGAGGTCAACAATCACACTTCATCCTAAAACATTGCCCTGAAATCTCAGCTTGAAGATGTCTTAACCAGGGAAAGACCGTGTGTGCATGAACAGATGTGTGTGCTAGTTATGAAATGATACATTAATTTAAAGCATTAATTTGACCTATATCAATGCAACATAAAACACGTCATCATCAAAATGTCATATAATCTTTCTTATGACATGGTCCACATCATTTGGAGGACCCTCTCAAATATTTGGTTCATTAGCAGACTGACAAACACATCAAGACTTAAACACAACTTAATCCACCACCATGAACTCCATGTTCTGTGCAGTCCATCAGCTGATCTCCATTCACTCTGCTGTGGAGGCAATCACAGGTGGGCAGTCAGGGACCTCCCTCATTATACTTCAAGTGCAGCTGATGTGGGAATAGTTGTACACTTCAAACACATTCCTGAATGTCCGATTTGCTGTGTAGAGCCACGTACAGCCAATAACCCCATGTGGCCAGTAAATTACTGACCCAGGCAGATGCTTCAAAAAAAAAAAAAAAATAGGTATAAAAAATGTGGAATAATGTGCTGCATGAATTATTCCTATCACATTTTGGGAAGGGGAACAACATTCAATTAAAATATTCAAAAGTCAATTAATATGACTTCAGGCATTGCCAAAACAGAAAACAACAACCCAATTTGTTATGGAATACCAATGTATAGCCTGGAGCAGTTGTATAGGCAATGAAAAGACAATTGACTTTGTGGGTTTGAATGATGCTTATCTGAAGATAAATGTGTTCTCCATATTGCATTGTTACAAATCCTAAAGCAACTAAAGGCATCATGTTTTACCGAGAAGATACAAGACATTTTAGGAGTAAATGCTCTAAACTCACTGGAGTTGTATATTGAATCAAAACCTTGTAGTGTTTCACACGAAAAAGAAGTTATCCAAAAAGTATACTTATAATAATTGCCTTCAACTCTCTCTCTGTCTCATATATAATTCCTTCACATGGGTGTGTATGTGGATGCATGCATTGAATGCATGTGCCTGATTGCAGCAATTGAAAAAGATCTGGCAAGCAGCATATGGCTGGCTTGCCAGTCCCTCTTTCACAGTTCGTTGGTGCCACTGTGCCAGGCCTGTCACACTGGCTCCCTAACACACCATGTGTTCCCATTGTCCTCACATTTGCAGCTAGTCAATTGCTAGGCTAGAATATAAAGAAGAGCCAAGACTGTGTACACTAGCGTCTTCACCTCACTCGCTATTGTTCATCTAAGCTGCTTAAACTGCACATATAGGGAAAGAGGATTTAAGAGTCTTTTGGTAGCGATGTCTGTTCGCCAAATACCCACTATTCTTTGGCTCAGGAGACCCGGCAGTGATAAACTGTTTGTTTCCAGTTCATTGGACCCACAGTGAGATTAGACAGCTAATTTTTAATAGAACTGTCCTGCAGTGACCTAGAGACATTTTAAGTCTCTGAGGTTCAACTATGTCTCTTGACAGGGGCCATTGTGTTTCCTTTCATTATTTTTGCACTTAAGACAAGACACTGCCATTTCTACCTTCTCACTTGCTCTCTACATTGTGTACTGTATGTGTGTGTGTGCGTGTCCTAACAAGGTGTGAATATTCTTAAGATCTACCCACTCTGATTGTGTCTCAGGAGTAAGGAGGCATTGCAGTAGCATACCACAGTACATTACATTACCATAACAAGACCACATGACTCACAATATCAGATTTAATCAATTTACACAATGTGTGAAGGCTTTGTTGGATCCATATTCTTCGAACAGTGGCCTTGTCAACTGCCCCCATCAGACAGTGTTGGACTTGTACTCTTATTAATAAAGTATTTTATAAACCCTCACGATAAGTATAGGACACCCTTAATTTAGAGGACAACATCTCTATGTGATGGGGAGACATAAATAAGCAACACACTGAACACAGTACATCTGGATGGCAAGGAATTGTGCGACTGGGGAAATAAGTGGAGTACACTTGATGTAATAATGACACCTGTACAATATAGAATACCTCATGTATATTGATTGAAGGCTTGACTATGTAAGTGTACAAAAGGAAACTGAGTAGTTACGTGCAAAAAGCTCGGGTGTGCCTTGCATAGCCTCTGTGTCACTGCATTCTGGCTGTATAGGTGCATATTGTGTACAGCATATTAATTACCTATCGCTCCCCCCCCCATCTCTCTCTATCTCTCTCTCTGCCTCTCTCGTTCTCCCTATCTCTCTGTCAGGCTGTTCATCTGAGATCAGTGGCGCGTCACGGGGGAAATAAACAGCACCAGCTCAGCAGGTTGGGCCTAATTAAACACAAACCTCAGCACAGTGGCCAGCAAATTGCTTGCTGCAGCTTGGACCAGACCGGCATGGCCCGCCGACCCCCTCGTTGCCATGATCACAGGCAGCAACCGCCACTGAATGCCAGGCAAGCAGAGAACGCCAAAGGGACCCAGTTTATCTGTGCAGCAGCTATAGAGCCACTCTACGTTTCTTCAGGTCGGTCTGAAGAAAGGATCTGTGGCCATCCTATTTATCTCCTCACGACAAAAAGGCAGGATTGAAGGCAAGATAATACATTTAAGCCCTTACATGATTTTGCAGATTATGTTTGACAACCATAGATGCCTTTACAGTAGTTGTTAAATAAAATGAACAATACTATTACTACTGCTACTACTACTACTACTACTAATAATAATAATAAATTATAAATAAATTGGGTGACCAAGCAGAACCGCAACAGTCACATCAGCTGTTCTGTCGAAGCGGTTCAGGTTCCTCAACAAAAGAAATAAAATGTGGAATTATACCAATTTTAAACGCAGTGGAATGGACCACTCAATGCAAACATTGTAGAGTAAAATGTTTTTCAGATACAATAATATCTAAGACTGCCATGGATTTGAAGATAATGGAGTTTTACATTTAGTGGACATAAATCCTGTTCAAATCACATATCCTGTTAAGCCAGACGGACCCATAGCCTGACCTACCTAGCTCACATTAACTACAAAACAATTAGAGCTAAACAATATTTTTTTACCGAAAGTGTGTCAGATTGTTTATTTCTCAATATTCCATCAAATCCAAAAGCAAGTGTTATCTAAAGCAACTAATATTATGTTCCTTACTTTTCCATGGTCATTGTCTAGCTACAAGTATTCCTGATCAAAATGACTAACATAACATTGGTGGTGTTATTGCTTCAGCCAAATTTTATGTTAATGAAAGGTCTCTGCTGCCATTTTCTGGGCCATTTGTGCTATTACATAAAATTACAAAAAATAGACAATACTAAAATCTGCGCCTTGTGGCCAATCTCTTTCAATTAAGGTTCTCGAATGAAATGTTCTGTTTATAGCGTCCCCTACGGACGGAATCTTACCAAATAGCAAATAAAAAGTTTTGTTCTGACCCATGTTGTTGCTGAGATTCCAGCAAAAAAAAGCTTATTATAGCGCCCCCTTGTGGCCAACATGTTTCAAATTTAAATTGTTCATTTCCTGTGCCACAGTAAAGAAGCATATAAAGTTTCAAGACAATCAACAATTCCCACTGGCAAATATTGACTGCTGAATTCTGATTGGCTGTTTGACAGCCATTATGGCAATCCAGCCAATTAGCACACGGTAGTCACATTGGGCCATGTATAAGTGTGCCAAATTTCAGATTTTTAGCTAAAACAGTTCTTGAGATGTTGACATCTGTCAGTTGTAGCACCTCCTATTGAGGAAATTCAACAAAATGTTGTGTGCTTCCAAAGAATGTCATTATGATTATGCTCATCAAGTTTCATTAAGTTTGCACAAGGAAACCTAAAAATATCAAAATTATTTATACAATATTTTGTCAACATGGTCTGTAGATGATTTGTACCAAATTTCGTGAGAATTTGGACTAATTCATTTTGCATGAACATTTCGTTTTTCAAAATGGTGGGAAACATTTCCACACGCAAATAGGCGAATACCGATACCGGGAGCATTCAGGGAAAATGGGGAAGTAAAATGTTTTTATTTTATTTTATATAAATTATATGCATATATATATGTACAGTATATCCTTACAATTCCAATAGGGCTCCAGCAGCTTCGCTGCTTGGACCCCTAATAATAATTTTTGTAAAGTTACAATGCTGCACATACTATATATGCGGTTTTCTCTGGGAAGTCTTATCTCACAGTTCAATAGGGAATATATTTGAAGCTCTCGGGAAATGGTGAGCTAGCTTGAGCATTTGCAAGGTGTTTCAAAGTACGATAAGTTAGAGAATCCATGCTTAGCCTTGTCTGTTGTTTATGCTGAATAACTATCACTATATCTTCACAGAGGTCTTCAGCACTTAACACAGTATTAATTAGGAAGAAACAGATACTGTAGAGGTGCTCTTAATCCTCTTAGCGTGTACACACACAAACACACATTTGTGAACGCACATGCACACGCACACACACCCACATCTTGTTGAGCTGTACAAAGAAAAACAGGAATAAAATCCGCGAGAACGGAACTATGCAACATGTTTTTATGACTCTGAATCAACTCTGACACATCTCCCAGAGCACACATCTCTGCTCTACTGCCCCATTCCCCTGTTCCCAAACCTTACAGTATTTACTTTAGCCTTGTGACCTCTGTAAGTGTAACTAAAAATACAGTTTTATCTGCAGTGCACTATACTTAAAGCTCTTAAGGCAGTTTGCGAGGTGTGCGTGTGTGTGTGTGTGAGCAAAAGGGGGCTCCATTCCCAGTGTGATGTTTATCTGAC
The DNA here is from genome assembly GCA_027564835.1 of Typhlichthys subterraneus. Taxonomy (NCBI): domain Eukaryota; kingdom Metazoa; phylum Chordata; class Actinopteri; order Percopsiformes; family Amblyopsidae; genus Typhlichthys; species Typhlichthys subterraneus. The sequence continues at coordinate 20,401 of JAODUH010016655.1, read as the reverse complement.
ATTTTCCACTCGGCTGTGACTCACTGGGCTGTGATTGCAGGCACTGGAACACATGGGACTAATGGGGCTCTGGTGTGGGCTGGCAGAGACAGGCACCAGACACTGCTTACTGGGTGGAGCATGCCTGAGCAATGACGTACACAACAGCCAATGATGGCAAACAATATTCTCACTGGGATGGGAGGTTTCTGTTGAAGGGAAAACCAGCAAGGCAGTTGTAATTTTTATTCATGTTCAGTTTTAGGAGAGGTTTTCCTAGGAAAGCCAGCAATCTGATATTATTTTGTGGCAGCAAAATGTTGTGGCTGAAAAAGAATATGCTGTTGAAAACGCAATGTTAATGTGGCGCCCCAGAGCATATGCATTGACAAGGACACCATATACAGTATGTACACAGTGGGACCAAATGTTGGATTGTCTCCTTAAATACCGTATGTATAATTCTGTAATTGCTGTTGCTCTAAATGGACCCTTTGCTGAATAAAGTCATAACACACAGCTTTTTTTCAGTTTCATTTTCAGTTTCCTTAACTAAAATCAGAGGAGTATCCTAAACAAGTTGATGGCGGATAGCTCAGAAAAGACTCATATGGATGATTAAATAAGTCATCATATCACAGAACAGTGCTTTACACTGTAGCCAGTTGGTTCAATATTGTAACTAAGTCTATCCCTCTCCTCACCCACATTATGCTGCAGGAGGATACATGGTGTTGTGTGGGTGCCATTAACACAATCGGCAACACTGTGTATGGCAATGTTGATGTTTTGGTGTAATGGGTGTCTATGCTCCATGTGTGCAAATGGTATTATTTATACTGCACTGTTTGTCCCTGTCAACACCTGTTCACAGTGACTATAATTACTGAAATTGCCATATTGTTTGTGTCGAGTATTTCAAGAAACTTCTATAATTCAATCAATTAATGTGAATACCTTTATGTAGTATGCTGTATGTATAATTAGGTTCCATCATCTACTAAATACACGGAGCACTTCTCGCCTCTGTAATGTCATGGTGAAATAGACAGGTATGGGACATATTTAAATGTGTGGACAAGCCTGCAGAAAGTTATCCAAGAAGCAACTGTGCATCAGTGTAATGACCAGGTGTTGGGAAACAGCAGGTGCAGACTGGCATGCGTCCACGTCCATGTTCCATATTCATTTATGCTTCACACCAGGAGAGGGATTAGCATACACACCGTGTCACATCCATCCACCAACTTATTAAAAAGTTTCACAGAGCACCAGGTACTCATCAGAATACTGTACCTGATTTGCAAAATATCAAAAATAGAACAGCGTCACGGTGTAAATCTGACACAGCCACAAGACGACAGTACAGAGTCATGGAGGGTACGCGTACAGTAGGAGCTCATGACCAAATCAGAAAGACGGGAAAAGTTGTAAGGGTATTTTCCCTCATATTCCCACTAAATTTTAGAGCAGCTGTGAAAAGGTCAACACTTATCATAACCACAAGCCTGTTTTAAATCACTGCCACATGTAGACATGTCCCTTAGTCATGGAAAGAAACTTTTTTCACCTCTTCCATCAGGTTTTCTTGTTTTCTGGAGGAGTATTTAACCACTTATTTCTGTTTGTCAACATAGATAAATAGGCCTACTGAATAACAGACATGATCACTTAGTGTTTATAGGCCTAAAAATATTTTCTAAAATGTGTATTTTGTTCGGATACAGTAATCAGCAGTCCTAATGTGTTCGTCTCATCACAAATAGTGAATTGTGAAATGTAGCACTGATAGTAGAGTCAGGAATGTTACGTAACAGTTTAACAAATCTATACATAGAATGTAAGTGGAACAAACTTATCTAACCCCAACTCATATTTACCCCTCATCACAAGCTAATATTATGTTTCATAAGCCTATATATTTTACTCTGCATCCATATCAAATTTTCACTTTACTGTTACACTATCTTTTTCTATAATTTTTTTTACTCAGTCAGAACAGTTCAGTACGAGGGGTTGATGTCAGCCCAGATAAGAGAATGAGAAAAATGTTTTAATGCTTATTTGTTCTGCTTTAAAAGTAATAATGAATGAAAGCAGTCTTAATAAAACAATACATTCAATCATGAGAATGTGCTTCTTTATTGATTCTGCCTGAATTTATATTTTATTCTCAGGTCAAATTCATAGGTCATAAGTAATAACAAATGTACAGTATGGGAGATCTCAGCAATATTTTTTTAAGATTTACATCATCACTACAAATTATTATTTAATAGGATTCTTCAATATTTCAGATTTGTCTGCCATCACTGTTCTGAACCCTTGGACCTCTCAAACATTGTTTTGCCAGATCTAATGTATATTCCTCTACTTATTTAATTTAAGCAACTGTACCTTGTTTTCAACTCTGCAGCATTCCTATAGTGCTTTTTTCCTTTTGCCGTGCAATTATATTTATTCATTCTCCACAACAGAGTGCCCTGAGCAATATTTAATTTATTTTAAACCCTCTACTGGCTTTTTTTTACCTCAGTATAAATCCACGCATTGATCATTGAAATAATACATAATGACCAGAGGCCTCAACTGGCTTATTTCTAAAAAAAACACGCACTACATGCAGTACATGCTCTAAAGTTTACCATTGCTGGTATTAATTCCCAATTCATTCAAGTTCATTTAAGTTAAAGGCAGGGTCAGTCATTCTCGAGAAGGCTTGCTAGATTTGAACTCAAATCAAAACAAAAACACCTCTCCTATCAGTGCAATAGGGTGCTCTCTCAAATACTCCGCCCCTCACACTGGAAACCCATTCCTTATGGGCATTGTTTTTGTGAGCAGTGTTCGCCACTTTGTTTGTGTTCCTATTTACAAAGCCAGGGCTGTGTAGAAGTAGCCCAGAGAGCGGTAAGGTAGCGGAATGCAGTGAGATATTTGGTTATCCAAAATGGAAATCATCTTAAATTTTTACTGTATATTTCCAACTTTAAGATGACAACAAATAACATTTATTGAAGCTACAGTATGTATTTACCTACTTACTGTGACTATGTCTCAAATACTTATGCTAGTGGGCTAATGCACGTAGCCTTTAATATAAAACATTCATAGTGTTCCAAAATAAATATGGCACTGTATTGAAATCCCATCAATAAATAATTATAATGCATTCCCATTACTGTACATGCCTACAAACTTATTTGGTTCTGTTTTATCTCATTCTTTTTTGCTGACCAAATTTACAACACAAATGCATTATGGTCCAAGTTTAATGTGTTTCTTTGATAAAGGTTAAATATATTTATTTAGTGCACGCACTGTTTTCTGTGTTTATGTTTATTATGATTTTCAGGGTGGGAAGTTACTGATTATGTGTAATCAGTTACAATTAACTGAAGGCTGTTACAAATAATAAAAAATAAAAAAACAGTGACTGTAATCCATTATAGTAACCAGCCAAAATAGTGCATGAAGTGAGATTACAGGTATTTAAAAAAAAAAAAGATATTATTACTTCAGGACTACTTTCATATTTACAAAAGAAGTTTGCAGAAATAAAATGTTGAAAACAATCGGCTGTTCTCTTATTAAATTTTCATTAATGTTAATCAATAATTGAAATGTTCTACTTTAGTTCTACTTTAATATGATCCACTGAGCAACATAAATGGTCACAAAATTGCTTTGGATGGCATTTCAAAAATCAATGTTTAGGCGTGAAGTAATCTAAAAGTATGGAAAGTATTCATATTATGTTACTAAATTTAGGTAATCCAAAAACTATATTTCTGATTATAATTTTAGTCTGGTAACTAGCTGTAATGGATTACATTTAAAAAGAAACCAAACCATGATGATTTTAAATATGTATGCAATGCATGTGTGTTTATTTTGTGGAGAAACCATCAAGAACAAATGCTTGGATCACAATGTTTTGTCTTAAAATGAATATAACATTTAAAATGATTAAATAAAGCACTGTGCTATAGTCGTACCGAAAAATACGGATACATTCGTGCGAGTGACAATACTATACAGACAATGGAAATTGACAGTATCACTTCCCAAAAGTCAGAGTCCTGTGTTGAGTTTACAGGGGTAAACTTTATGTATCAGATGTTCAGCACAGAGTTTATTTTGTGAAGTAGTGCTGAGACTAATAATGAACAAACGTTAAGGAGTTTGAGTATCCAGAGGGAGAAGCATTGTAAAACAAAAAAACAGGAGGCAAGTTCACCATTGATTGCCATAATATTATTTTTTAATATTATTTATTAATATTCTTTACACAGAAAGAATATTATCTATGTTCAAAATAGCATAAGTTGCATACAGGCACCACAGAGCTCTGTCTTGCTTCAGTTTCGAAGTTGAAATGATAATCTACACTTTCCCGCTGTTCTTTGGCTAGGTGCACTCAGTAGAGGTAATTGAGGTCCTCTGGAATATTGCTCTGACCTTGCCATGTATGATTCAAACTTGAGCTGTGAGAACTATCAGACTGTCTGTTTGACTCAACAGTGAAAGGTGACACCTTGGAGGACCAACTCACTGCTAGGAGCAGGGGCCAAGGCAACAGCTCTTCATGGGAACGTTTATGTAGTATAAATTATCACCACCTATTACTTTGGGAACACCACTGAAAAAAAGGTTCATTTCATCTTTCATTTTACTAGAACTCCTATAGTATGTTTGCCTATTATTGTTCTTGAATCGTTTCAATTATCCGTGTTTAATTTATATAATATTACATTATATACAGGTAATTGTGTTTTCAATATATTGACATTTTAAATGTGTAATTTTTGCCAAATGTTATATTTACTGTACTAATTACACTGGAATCACACTGTGATGCTCTGTGATATTTTAGGCAGTTAAGGTTGTTTATGGGGTTTAAATGTAGTTTTATTTAAGTATGTTTAATGTGTCTTTTGTTTGTTGAGTCCCAATGGATGCAAGATTAATTGTATGGATCTTAATAGGGAACCATATCAACCTGTAAGGGAAAGAGGCATTAGGCTAATGAGTGTGATTATGGCCTTATACTGTCCAGGGCCATTCAAGATTCAATCTATGGTTAATACTAACCTCTACCCCTGTTAATTTTTCTTGCTATGCCTCCTCACAGCTTCTGTAATGTGTGTGTGTGTGTGTGTGTGTGTGTGTGTGTGTGTGTACACTCCACACATGCATGCCTGAGTAATGTCCCTGTGCATGCATTTGTACAACTGTGGGTGGTTGGACATGTAATCATTCCCTAGCAGTACCCCTGGTGACCCGTCATGCTAATACGGCCATTAAGGAGAGTTATTTTGACCATATGGCAGCAAAATGAATCACTGCTATTTTACTGGAATGCAAATGTATAAAGAGAACAGCATTGTAATACCTCAAGGTATTATAATAATTGAGGTTAGTGAAATGTTTTGCAGCCTGAAAAAAAAATAGTCCAAAAGTCCAAAAGAGATATGAACAGTATAAAGTACAACTTTATAGACCGTTTTTGCTATGTGCGTTAAGCAGAATTAATATAGCAATTATTATGTTGCAAGGGCCTTAACTTTGACACATGTCATTGGCAGGCATGTCAGTGTGACAGGATTAATTCATCATCACATTATGGATGTTTGTTGGTAACAGAAGAGCACCATCTTTCAAAATAAAATAGGAAGCCTTCAGAGACATGCAAATAAAACACACCATACTGTAGGTTGTCTTCCGTAAAAGTGCACTAGAACTTCACACACATCAGAAGACTTATGATTTATGAAGACTTCATCATATAATTCCAGTATAGTTCATGACAACTGGCACAGCTATTCATCGTGTGATGAGTAGCATGCACTTCCCATGAGGACTGAACTGCTGCCATTGATCGTTTTTATGTCAGTGGCATCAGGTCCAAGACACCGTCCGGTGATATGAAACCTTAAATAAAAGCATTGGGACTGTCTAGTAGCTACAGTATGACTTGTAGCCATAGCACCATCATTGCCATCATTTCCTCTGCCACATGAGGCTGCGCTCATGGGCTGCTCACATGAGTGGTCAATCTCAATCAGTGGAGACAAACTGCTTGCCCTGCATGTTCACCGCTGTAGTAAATATGGAGGGCGTTTGTATGTGATGCGGGACATATGTGTAGGGTGGGTGAGAAGGAGGATGCAAGCTTCAAATCACAGGATGGTACAAACTGCTAGCATGGTTATTGCCGTTAGTTTGCTTGTTTCTTAAAGCCATAGCTATCCTGACCACTAGGAGGCAGAGCTCTAGGGGTTTATGTAGGTGTGTAGTTCAATGTCTGTGCATGTGCATTCTGTCTAGTGCTGTACAACTGCTTAGAAACATCTCTTTGTAAATGGGTGCTGTTACGATGATTGTAGGCAAACCAATATAATACAATTTGCTTGAAAAAGTATGTAATACCTATGCTGAGGTACTATATTATGCATATTTGCAGTACTGTATTCTGTTTGGACATACCCTGCATAAAATAGAAGGTTTGGAGATTGTCAGTAAAGCATGTGAACATACTGGTAGTTGTATTTTAATCACTGTGTTGTAGAATAGTGGTCAGTTGTAAAGGACAGTAAAAGATGATAAATGACATGCTAGCCTCAGCACAACTGGTGCATTCTGCAGCCTTGCTATGATACTTTGGTGGGGAAAACTGATTAATCTGGGAGAGATGATTAATTGATGGCAACACATTTCCATTTAGATGGACATGAGATCAATTATTTAATTCCAGTTGCCCCTCGCCCATACTTATTTTATCACGTAAAGACTAAATTAGCAGGCACTTGATGCTGACATGATCGCCATGCCCTGATTCAGATCACCTCAATGTTAGAACCAAGCTTTATAAATAAAAAAAGAATGGAAAATAAACAGTATGTACAGTATAAGAAGCATAGAATGACTGAGAGCAACATTATTGTGAATCACTACATAATTATAGCACACACACACAGAGAGAGAGAGAGAGAGAGAGCGAGAGAGAGAGAGAGAGAGAGAGAGAGATTGATTGGTGTTCAATCTCAGTCCCAAGAGGGCTCTCTAAAGGTGATGGTTTCTCTACCAAATTCACAAAATGCACAGGACGAACTCTATTTCTCATTTCAATGCAGCCATTTCCTGTATTCCTGGAGAAGCTGTAAATTGGAGAGGAGATTTCTCTGAGGGCCTGCGGGTGAAAGTGTACTCATGAACCTGCTTGTACCAGGTTGGAAATACTTCTCATTCTCTAGGTGTCAATGTGTTGTGCCAGTAATTTGGTCTGGAGAGAAAATGCCCATTGAGAATTGTGGACAGATGCTTTTCGGTTTAGTTGCTTCCAGTATAACAGGTTTTTGAAACGGGAGTTCGGGTCAGTATATGGTGATGATCTTTATCTTACAGAGGGGAAATGCATTAAAAGCATAATGAATATGGTTATTTATTTTGTTGAGTTTAGTTTTAGTCTCTGCGGTTACAAATAACCCCCCTCCAATGCTAAAGAAATCGGAAAAGACGTGATGTATCTCTGTACGGTATTTCTGAGCTAACATCTATGTTTTTGAAGCTAGAATATTCTACACGCCACATTAAGTCTTATTTTGAAATCCATTTCAGTAAAAGGGCAAATTACGTCTTCTATATCATTTTATTGCTGTCATCTCTCCTTTTATCGGTATGTTTACTCCCAGTAAGATGCTCTCATCCCCTTTACTTGCCTCACCATAAATAATGCATTAAGGAGCCAGAGATAACAAGGGCATGAAGAAACATATATGTAACGCCAGTGATGTGGGAGAAGCGCCAAAGGATCTGTCAGACACAATTACAGGGAAGAGCAGAATCATTTGTCCCATGTACTTCTAGGGACCCTTGTCCCCTTGGCTCTGCTCTGCCAGTGTGGACGGGTGCATTAGACACCACAGTGGGCTGATGGAGGTTGAAAGTGACCCTCTCACCACCGGCATTGAGCTGCACAGCATCATGGCTCAGCCAATGTGACTCTCCTGCCTCTCTTAATTGACCAGTGAACACAGGCTGCAACACTGAGCTACCTGCCTTACCGGTCCCCTGGGAGAGTATTACGAGTGGTCTGTCCAACTAATCGGCTCTTTTGTTCACCCCTCCTCCCTTCCCTTATTCCATGTTTGTCCACACATAGCGACAGGGCAGGCAGGCTAATACTAGCACTGTCACCACCCCGCGGTTGAATGTGAACCACGAGCTTACAGGATGTAGGCAGAGGTGAATTCCCTTGTGGCGGGCGCTGGTACTGCACCTGAAATCTTTTCCCCTCACACAGTTGTTATCATTTGTAATGCTGTAATGATGCACTTTATTATGCTCCTTTGGGAATGTATGGGGTTATGGACGCGGTTTGCCTAAGGCGTTATGGGCTAGCAGTCTCTGTGGGCTAGAGTTGCTAAGTAAAACTTTCACACTGCACCACAGCATGAAGGTTGAGTGCTTTTCCTGGCATCTTCTCTGCTTTTGGAATCACTTTTTCATTCGTTTTTGACATTGCTTTTCAGTCTCAAACGCAATCTAATGTAACGGCTATTGATGTTTGTGTAAACATTTTGCTAGCTCTTGAACAGAACTATTTAAAAGCAAAGGAGCTTCTATGGTAGTTGATATACAATTAACCCTATAAGGTAGTCATTATGTCAAGGTTGGGATCATTAACTGTGGCGCGTTCAAACAGGGAAGAAGAGTCCAAATGAACGCCACCCTTTGTGGTATTCACAACATCATAAGTGGAAATTATCTTAAAGCGCCGAGTTCACGAGTTTCCAAACTTTCCAGACTCTAGTGTTTCCAGACTTTTTCAGAAAATGGCAGAATCAGTGGATATGACAGTGGATACGTAGGCTACTGGTACTGTACCAGTAGCCTGTAAAATAATATAGTGGCTGGCAGTAAAAAAGAACAAGTTATATATAGTATATAATATGTCACCATTTTCGTTTTATCTCTTGTTCCTCCGTATGTTGTTGAAATACAAAGTACCGGTAAATTAGATCTAGAAAATAAGAGAAAATAACTATTCTATGTCACCGTTGCCTAGTAACGGTCTCCACACGACTTAACCAATTGAACGCAAGGCTTAAGTGTACACGACTTTGTATGTCGTTGTCACGAGCTCACGAGTTCCATTTGAACGCAGCAATGTTATATTTACACATGCAGACATTGCACTTTAAAGCAAAGGTACATCATGTTATGACATATTGCATAACGTGATTTCTACTGTTAAAACAAAATCAAATTTGTTAGGAAAACATAGTTTTAAATGTAGATATCAGTCATTTAAAAGTAAAGTAATAAAATTAATTTCTGTGTAGCTCACAGATGAATGCAAAGCTCTGGTTTTGTATCAACATCAGTATTTTATATTTTTAAGGGAGATCTGACACGTACAAGCACAAACATGTCTTAACAGGACTCCTGGTGATTCAGTCCAAACAGTGATCATTGTGTCATCCTTAATATGTACCACAACACAAGGCAAACCCATCATCACACAACCCAAAGCCATCATTGAATGCAACGGACTTGTCTGCTGTGACTATACAGTAAGGCCTTTAGAATGCTTAGCATAAGAGCTTATAGACTTTCTACTCTAAATAACCATAATTACAAACATGTAATGAAACTATTGTATATATACTGTACTATATATATAGGGAGGTTTTTAAGACATCTTAGATTTCGGTGAAGGCATAATCTTAGACTTTGTTTTTGAGACTTAAACAGAAAATGTGTTTTGCAATATCATCAACATTATTGTCAAATAACTTACTGTCCAATGCTTTTCTGTAACTTTTCAATGTGTATGACTTGAATGTGGACCCTGTCTCTGAATAACATGCGGATACAGTATTACAGCATCTACTGTACAGTAACAACTGTATTATACATAGCATTCACACGAGTCGTACTTAAGCAACGCCCTTCATTTGTCCTTCGCTTAAACTGCCCTGTATCAATCAAGAGCATTAATACACGTTTTAATTATGCTGCACTTTCATCATGTGAAGGCAGTTATATTACCAAATTGTTTCTCTATTAGGCTTCTCATAGACCTAGACTTATACTATTAACAGTCTAAAACACACACACACACACGCACACACACACACACACGCACAAATATGTCTTACTTCTTCATTTCTAATGTGAATGACACTTTTGTTAAAACACAGAACGCAATTAGCAGAAGCTCCTTTTGTACAGTTCATGGGTGGCTCTTTCCATCCATGGCTTTGTTCAAAGAAAGAGCTGTGTTGATAATGTGCTGCTTTGTTCTTCTGAAAGGGTTGTTTTTAGTGTCAACAGTGTTAATGAAGATGTTATGTGAGAAAACACCATACTGTACGTTGACAGCACATGGTAATGAGGGCCTTTTGTGTTTGGTCCATATTGCCTTCTTTTCTCTCTTTCCACGGTAGACCTATCATTTCTCACCCATTCTGACTCGCACATTATATTATTTCTGTTTATTTAACCTCATCTCTCTCTGCAATCAGGATCAAAGTGGCAAATAAATGGAAGTTAATGCGTGTTTTCACCTAGAGAACATTTCATTATAATAACATTTCCCTGGTGGCCAGCCCTTCTCACGTGTATCAAGGGAGCCTTTATACTGTATGTAAGGACAGTTGTCATGGGGACCAAGTAGGTTTCATTCAGTACCAGCTAACCACTACTATACATCAGCTGATGACCAGCGTATTGCACATAGAGTATCTGCACTTCTTCAATGTGTTACATGTTCTGGTATAGGATACTGTTAGATTGGAACACAGACCTGCTGAAGTGAACACAAGTGAAACAATATAACGGCAGTTATAATATTTTGTAACTGCTGTCATTTTGTGTTTTACAGGGAATATGTTCCTACTTCTCCTCCATGTAAAAAAAAAACTCTTCTGTTGTCATATAATGAGACCTGGGTTCTTGCCACTCTGAACAACATGGAGATACACCAGCTCCTGTTGACCTGCCTCAATAACACCTACTGTAGGTACCAGGCATGTGTTTATCTTTCATATTGTACATGTCAAGATAGTGTTGTTGCTGTTCTGTATAATGGGCTTCATAGGACAACATGGGATCCCTTGGATTTGTTTATGAGCATATGCGTACTGGATGGTATAGTGATACAATAATACTGTACAAGCTTTTCTGCTGCAGAAACATGGCCTGGCTCAAAAGAAAGAGCCAGAGCAGCTTTACTGTTTCCCTCATCGAGAATGCTGTATCTACACTATTCTACAGTATCTATTTGTTTGCATGTAGTCTCAGCCTCTTCCGTCCATTACCACTATGTCACATAAGCAAGTTGTGCGTAACATCTGATACATATAAGCATGACATAAGCATGACAACATTACCAGGAAGTGGGGTAACATATTTTCAATGGCTGTTATCATTAATACAAGTATGTATGCATAATTCCGACACGATGCCAATGCAGTGATTTATTTAGTAATTTCAGCATTTTTGTTCATTTTTAAGCAGTAACCATAACCTACAAGATTTTACCAGATCTGCAAAACAAGCAGATGTGTGTAGTTTTGTTTCCCAACGATGTCATTGAGTTATGTTGGTCGTTGTGAATGTCAATCAAAATACTTCTGCTGTAGGTGGGTTTTGACACAGACAAATATCTGTCAGTCTTTACGTAAGTAAAGGCTGGCTCTGCATGTAAGAAGCTGGAAAACATTTTTCAGTGGGGAAAATTCAAAATGATAATATTTAAAACAGAATACAGAATGCAATTGCATTTCATGAACAGACAGGATCTCCATTTCATATTTTACATATTATCATGGCAGAATACCTTTATCAGATTATCTTGACAATTTTGACCAATTCATTATATGGAAAATAAATGTCAGTATGTACAGTACTACAAGTAAAGCAATGTCAGTATGTCAAAATACTGAAGCAAATATTGTGACAGAGTTAGACTGTTAATGAGGTAGGTTTTCTATACACTCTATTTCATAATCCACAGTTTGTAAAGGAAACTGGTTTTCATGCATGAGTCAGTGACCCACAGAGAACAGTACATTCAGTAGATCGAGACAGAAGAGAGAGAAGAGATATATTGTATCCAGAGACATGGATATGGATAAGATGTGTACACAACCAGTGTTGGGCAGTAACTAGTTATTAGTAACTATTACTGTGTAATATTATTACTTTTTCCAGTAACTTGTAGTGTAACTAATTACTATTTCCAAACCGGTAATAATATTGAAATAACTAATCCAAGTAATGCTGCATTAATGCGTTACAAGAACGAGATTTCTGGTCCTAGCAAACAGGGTAGGCTAATGGAAACTGTCAATCATCTGGTTTGAGAGGCTGCAGTGTTTTCACTTTGGCTGATTGACTCCTAAGGTCAGTTATTGTTCCAATAGAGGATTCAATTCTACAAAGGTTGTCATTTCTCAGGGAGGCTATCAAAGTAGTCTCATACTGTACTGTTTGAGAGGGTACAGAAGATGTTGAAAATATTAGTTTAGACTAGAGGGTCTAAAAAAGCAAGGTTATACTGTTACAGTATCAGATCAAATAAATGTAAATCGTGTTACAATGTGTACAATATTCACTACATATTTGTACAGGCCATTAAGCTACAAAGTTCTGCAAACATTGGTTTCATCAAATTAATTATCAGCCAATCATATCCACACACACACAAAAAATGACTCTTGGTTGCTCAGTTAATGGCTTTATGAAGTGAATTGCTTATTTTTTTTAGATATAATTTTGAAATATTGTAGTAATTATTTATTTATTAATAATAATGCTTTTTTGTTGTTGTATTAATTAATTAAGTGTTGCAGTTAACATAGCGACCTGAAAAACATCTAAACATTATTAGTGAATGCAGCGTTTTACAGTTCAGTGTTTTGAGAGAAGTGATGGTATTTCTACGTTTAAAGTGTCCATGCCATCAATGCCATTGCAGAATATATTGTATTGACCTGGCTCACATTAGGTACTTAGTGAGATAATGTTGAGTTAATCAGTAAGGTTACAGCCTGCCAAATAAAAAAATGCTTATGTAATACTTTACATTATGACCTAAAAAAGCACTACATTTCCTCACCAAAAATATACGTGTCCACAGGATTATGTGATGTACCTGAGGAGAACTCTAGAGAGAGAAACAGAAATGGCAGCCACTGGAGAGTCAGGCATGGTTGTTCTAAAGCAGGTTTCAACCTCTAGGGCAATTTCAGATACAAATTGAGGAGATCACATTTAACATATGTTACTAGTATGTTATGAATAAAGGATAATAATGCCTAAGAGCGTGTTGTAGAGTTGTATTAGCGTGGGACAGTTGTGTGGTTGCTAATGCCTTCGTGTGAACACCGTGCTTTTGGTAGTTAGTCAAATACATCCATCCCAGAATATGTCCTAAAGGATGAGGGGATGACACTGTATGCTAAATTATTGCTCTTTGTTACTGATTAATTACGCTGATCGGATTTATAGCCAAAGGGGAGTGTCTCCTCTCAGAAGCAGAGATAGTAGACCTTGTAATACCAATGCTCTCCTGTCTTCGCTCACCAAATGTAATTACATGTTCAAGTGTCAGAAGAGCAATTCACTCTAATGGAAGCAATTACACCGAAATTATAACCTGTCTGTGTGAAAGAGGACAGAGCAGCAGTGATGTGATTGAACGTGCAATTGTCACACAATCAACACATCTTTCCAAGCCATATGATGGAGCCATCAATGTCAGTCCTGTTAACTGCTGAGGCGAGGGACGGCGAGAAAAGATGACATTTCCATAATCTCACAGGAATGGGGAATCTGACCTTGAGTTGCCTAATATCCAGCGTGGCTCAGAGCTCAAAGGGACTTTTATCTTACGGCTGCTGTTGAAGTTCACGTGGGGGAAGTGGATCCATTTGTCTGTCCCTTCTAAGTCGCCACTATTAAAATGTACTGATTTAATGTAAAATAGTTAAGCTAAATGTCACAGAAACCAAAGCGATCCCATTTGCTTTTTGTAAATTTCTCAGTACTGTACATGCTAGAAGACTGTCCTGCTAGCTGCAAGCAATATTAAATAGCTTTTGAAGTTAACATTTTATAGCATATCATCTTAAAAACATGTAAAAACACATTCTGGTTGGCTGTTAAAAGTCCATTCAGATTTTTGATGATGCCCAAACGGGTCCCAACCAATAAGGGCCTCTGTATCCCAATTGATCTTGAGAATCTATGTTGCCTGTCAATCTCATGGATGCAGCTTGTCTAACCAGGGGTGCAGAGGGAGGGTGCAGGGCCGATGCAAGGGTGTCTGGGGGCCCAAAGCAAAGAGGTGAATGGGGACCCCCAAAAAGAAACACTATAATATAATAAAGCCTGCTCAAACACTCAGGGTGTTGGCCTATGCCATAGGTCAAGAGACATGCATTGAGTTGAGTTGGGTCAGTTTCTTATCTGTTAAAACTATTATTTTTTATTCTTATCCTAATTACAACGATTCCACCATATTTCCAAACATAAAACTACTATCATAGTAACATCAGATTTTGAAACTGAATTACATAGACATCATACAAGGCATATATTTTTGATTAACATTCATGTGCGTGCATGTATCTGTATGGTTATCAATAATTATTAGTATTCCCATTATTATTTATATGACATATCAAAATGTGGGACTTTAGATTAGTTTATATATATCCTAAAATTTATTTTTAGCATTGTTCAAGAATCTCTCTATAGAAATGCACATTCCTGACCTATGGTGTCTGAGTTTATGACCAAATACAATTGTTGTCTTTCTCTCTGTATAATCTGTTAAACAAACATACAGTATATCTTCATATTTTAGTATCTATTGACATTACCTACCTAAAAGTCAATTTATCCAAACAGACAGAAGTGTCTTGAAGTCCAAACATGGCCTATTTGGCTAATGATTTCACCTTTATCCATTAAGTCAGAATTATTAACATTTCTTTCATTCGTACCTGCAGAACATGTTTTGCACATTGTTTATAAGACATTGATTACACATTATAGAAACAAATAAAAAATGTGTTAACTAACCAAATTATCAAATGTTAACTAGCGATCACGTGCAGTAAATGGTGATAGTGTTTCTTACAGTACGTTCGTTTCAGAGCACTAGAGGGAAAATATTTGAAAAGATTTAAGTGACACTGAAATAAGGCACCGGAATGTGAGTTCTAATTCGATCTGGTAGATACCGGTCGCAATGGAACCAGATTGGTGCCTTATTGGCAACGGGTTTTGGTATACAACCCTGCTCATATCAAGTAATGTGGAAAATATATTTTAATATATTTAATAGAAGATCAAACATATTGCTCCAATGTACTGTAATAATGCTGTTTAGTATAGTTGCATATGAGAAACTCATGTTTTATGATCCTATGCTCTTGTTATTAGTTTCATGTGCAACTCGAGAGTGGAGCTCAGCCAGGGAGTCAGATAGGCAAGCAAGGTCAGAGATACTGTAAGCTTGTTGTTGTGGTACAGGAGATCGAAAAAACAGAAGATGCAGATGTGAGCCAAGGGGCATGAACATGCCTGCGCTCTAACCAGAGTGTTGTACGTGCAACACCAATAGGAGAAGACAACACCCTTCTTGAGCGTTAAAGAGGATTCTGGACTTTTTCCTCATTCGGACAGTGAAGCTAGATAACTGTTGGTTTGGAAGTCCTCGGCCGATCACAAATTGTACCTACCATTGTATCCATTTCTATTTACTTAACGTATCGGTGTGAGTGTCCTTTTTACTCCTGGACAAATTTGAACACGACAGTAACAAATAGCATACACAAGAAAATATTGCCATGTGTCACATCACATGACATGTACCTGTAAATGTACAATTATACATTTTATCAATTATTGTGTGCAATTGGGGTTTTCCATGTTAAAGAGAGAACTTTGTGGATAATTGTAACAATGTTGGTTAGTAAAAAAAAGTAATTTAATCGGTCCCCACTCAATACACTGAACAGATTTCTGTTGCACTTCTATTTCAGCTGTGTTATGGTATGGCGGTATATGGAAAATGCACACCGTATAGCAAATGGAAGTAAATGTAGCATGAAAAAAATAAATGTATGTATTTAGTTATTGTGCTTTGATTTATTCATTTATTCTGAATTTATTTCACACTGATAGTCATATTTATTCCATAGGCATATGTATTGCATGTATGCAAATTGTCTGACCAAAGAAGTAGCCTACACCAAGATGAACTGAGTGAATCAGGTTTATTAATGGTAAAATGGATAAAGCAAACAGATGCTAAACTGTGGTATTCAAATCAAAATGTTCTCCAGTCGCTCTGTGTTATGCTTTACATACACCCCTTATCATATGCATGCTCACATCACACCATAGACATCCTTGGAGGCCTGACGCCTGACACACATTATCAATACATAGCACTTTATGATCTAATAACATAACCAGTTAGAAATGGTTTGTGACCTAGGCCACTGTAAATCATAGAATATGCGTCATCGTGCATTTATTTGTTTATTTCATATAAAAAGGGAATTCTTTTGCTGACAGCTGACGAGAAGCATGACAAGGCAAAACTCAAAGTGTGATACTGGTTGAAATGTGGCAATAGAAGCACAATACCTAGCTTGCACTATCAACATACATTGTAGTTTACCTCCAAGTTTTTTTGTAAAATTAATACATTCATACATCCATACATTCCTTTTCTTCCCAATACTTGTCTAATCCCTTGATATCTTCATTTTGTATTTAATTATCTCCGTGCACAAAACAGTAAAAACTAGCAAAGCTGCACAAGGTTTTCTGAAACCATTCTGTCATTCGCCGTGGAAACACGATTGGTGATATGGCGATCAACTCGTATGTGTGAGCACCCCTGTCATGAGGACTCCACTATCTGGACAGGTGATTTGATCAGACATGGTGAGGAGGATTATACAGATATGGCTAGATTATAAAACTACTTCACGCTGTTTACATATTTTTATATAGCTTTCAAGATGTTATTGAAACATACTTTACCTTGAGTTTGCACTTTCTTTTACTGTTGCCTTGCCCTGAGAGTAATTTTAGACCTATTAGTGTTTTGATATACTACTTTTTAAGGTCAGAATGGTTTATACCAGTCCTAATGATCACAAAAGCCACCCTTTCTCTCAGGATTTGATCAGGCCAAAAATCCTCATTAGAATAGTAAAAAAAGGGTTTCAGTGCAATGTGAATATCATGGCTAATTGGAGTTGAAGATGCATTTACTATTGCTGGTTTGAACTGTGACCCTGGCATTTACCGAGAGAAAAATGTCTGAACCAAATCCAAACCTTTCGGTCAGGTTATACTGTATTTTAAATAGCGTCTTAATGAGTGGTTGAGCTTTAAAGCTGAGGGACCATGGTACCACTGAACCCCCAACCCTGACTGATATAACATAAATAAATAATTAATTTGAAGTAATAGCCTTGCTGATGAAATATTCATAATTCTGTAATGAGGGATGTATTGATTTAAATAGCAGCACTTTGTTGGAAGCCACAGCTTCAACCAACAAGAAAGGCCACAAAGAAATAAGGCTATTCTAACGTTTAGCTCTTCATATGTTATCAACACTTGGTACTTGTGCGGACTACTGAATAGGTAGCTGTATTGTAGCTTTGGATACCACAGATAATACTGTAAATCTGCAAAAATATGCTTTATTACTGCATATATCTTTATTGAATCCCATTAACCTAAATATGAATGGACCTACCTCTTGTACAGTATATTGGCATTGTGGTTGGTACAGCTTTACCTCAGTAAAATGTGTCAGCACCAAAATTATACATACTGTATATATATCAATCATTTACAAATATTTGGAAAATGTATTTGGAAATTAATTATTTACAATCGTTTGTGTGTGTGTGTGTGTGTGTGTTTGTGTGTGTGTGTATGTGGTGTGTGAAGTATACAGTGTGAATGAACAGAGTTCCTTTATCTTGGACCAGAGCAAAAGAAGAGGCTAATTCCAGTCGGCTCCAGTGCACATATGGTATGCTTGAGTGAATTACTAAGTGTTAAATGGTGATAAGAATTGCTGTTGTGTCTACAGTTTAGCAATGACGGCACAGTAAGTGTGATAACTAATGGATAAAGCTCTATGCCAGCAATCTGTCCACATGGTCATTCATTTCATTTGTAGATATCCGAGTTATCAGTAAAACCCAGACTCCTTCCTCTTATACAGTATGTTCGATAAAACACCCTGAAACACATTCTCTTCAGGACACATATAGAAGTTGCACAATCGAGAGCAAATCAGAGGTTGTTGGGGACAGGAGTTACAGTAGATGCATTTAAGACTTCAGTGAACTAGGATTCTCATGAATTCAATAGTATCAATATCTTAAATATAAAAATTGTATTGATCTAATTTGTTCTAATCTAACAAACAGAAAGCAGTACACTATACATTGTCCATAAATCCATCAGCAAATCAGGGTTTGACTTGAGACATACTGTACAGTGTCTTGGCAGGTACTCTGTAATTATACTCAGTGTTCTGTTTAAAGAAAAAGTTACATTCATCTTTAAATGATCAATATCTATTCACCCACCATGAAATCCTCTTTCATGTCATGTGACAAAACTGTAAAAAAAGCTTTATTAGAGACAGACAAAGGACATTGATAAACTCCTCAGTATTAAACGTCTTAACAGCCTGACATAATAATGTGTATTTTTAATGAACTTCTTGTAGATTCATTTCAGTAATTCACAACTTACAGTACTTTAAAGTTACAACACATATTCTTGTTTTATATTTCCAGTATAATGTATATATACTGTTTATACTGTATGTAATAGGCAGCATTATTTTATCAACATCATCTAATTTTAACATCACTACAGTATGTTGGATCTTCAGTAGCAACCTGCATTAACACTGCCCCATCTTGCACTACACACTATTGCTGTGAAATTATCTGGAGTCAGAGTACTGTAGATCAATAGCAACACCAGCTCACCAGCTTGTGTAAAACCATCTTGAGATTCATACGCATACCACTACCTACAACATCTAAAGATATATGGTTATGGTTTCAAGTATTGAAACGCTAACACAACCTTGGGGTTTACTATATTTATAATTTTGATCAATAATAAATCACTTCTAATTGCATCAACAATTGTACATTTTGTAAATACACTTAGTCTTCGCGTTATCAATATTGGTCATGTCGGACGGCACTCATGCCAGTGTTTAAAGTGTTTCAACCTCAATAACAGCTACTTTTGGTTTGATTCCTCCATGAGGTCAGACATTTTCATATATGAAAAATATTACATTCTTCAGTTTCATTTAGGCACTCCATTTTCCAAAATAGTTTATACTAAATTTATGTGAGACAATGGTACAACTGTTTTTTCCAAATTGATTCTGTATTTATTTGTATGTGAATTATACATTTTTAAAAGTATAAACTTGTCATGGTCATGTTGATTTTTTTTCCCAGTGTGACATCAGTGAGTCAGCTGAATAAAGAAGTGTCAGTTTTGTTATTGAATTAATTCTAGCCAGGGGGGTACATTTTCTCTTTTTTGTGATTGTGCCATAACTCACAAAGTCCCTGTTCAACCCCCTCAGTATGTCATGTTTAATCAGCAGTTTTACGCCATGAATGAGAGGTAGGCTAATGTTTACTGAAGACAAATGGAGCCTGTTTACATCTTTAGAGCCTCACTGCATATAGCTTGTGAACTGCATTTGACATATTTATATAGCTGTGAACAAAATAATTTTAAAGTATTTTGTTCTCTGCAATAAAGTTAAATAATTTAAATGCAATGTTTCAAATAAACATACATTTCCTGAAAGCCAGTGGCCATTTACAGTAATATGAAATCTACTAGCAGGATGTCAGTTTACTGTGTGTTTTTATTTTTTATTTAATTCACAGTATAAAAACAGATTTTGTATGTACATAAAGAGTGGACATTTCTCACTTTGGATTTGATTACAATCAGTCAACAACAACAACAGTCAAACCATTGTTTGTCACATAATGGTTTGGAGTGTCACAGTAAAACAAATGTATTCACTAAAACTGCTGTTTTTTCTATATTGATTTAAATGGACACAAGGACATTCAATAAAATAAAAAAGTAAATCATAAGAAGGACGTCACGGGTCAAGGAGCGTGGCCGTGTAATGTTCTTAGAAGTACTAAAAAGTAGTAAAATGTGCACATAATATGTAGTATTTTATACTCTAAAGTACTATGAAGGTTGAGGTGAGGTGATGGTTCCTTTCCGGGAACCATCACCTTATCGTGGTGGAGAGGTTTGGGTGCCCCTATGAACCTGAGGGCTGTGTTGTCTGGAGCCT
>JAODUH010016626.1:0-26857 GCA_027564835.1 Typhlichthys subterraneus | reverse complement strand
TTTTCAGGTTCCAAAGTATTGGTAACAGGGTTGCACCAAGTATAGCACAAAATTACCCAAAAATGTTATAAAAAGTGCACTTTTAATACCTTAGCTGGACGAATCAGATTGTTTGATGGTTTATCACTTGTTTTTCTTAAAAACAACAGAAAATGCTCATATAAAGGGTACAAGTGTTGATGACTAAATTGTCCTCCAATCCTGGAATGACCCATTTATTAATCATATTTTTAACATGTATAAAAAAGGGCACCAACAATTTTGTCCATGTCTGTATTTGCCTTCCCATCACCCTTTCCTCTGCTTTGTGTTGACTTGTATTTTATGCTTTATACAGAGCCCTTCTCCATAGGATTCAGTCTTAAACAACACAGACGGCAAATCATCAGCCAGGAAGATGGAAAAATAAGTTAAGATTCAGGTGAGTATGTGGCTATTATTTGTAGTGGAAGCTATTGTGCATGCTTGGACAAAATAGCAGAAGTTGGGAGTCCTTCGTCGCATGCGTACGACGGACTCTCCCAACTTCCGCTTCTGAGTCCCTATATTAAATGAATGGCTGCCATTTTTATGTGCGTATCCAGTTCTTGTAATACATCCATGAGAACCATTCCTGACAGGAGTGTTGTTACCTCTTCCCACAGATACAGGCCATGCCTCAATTCATTTTTAAAAATGTGTTCATCTTAATTCTGGGAAAGTTGAATTAAGAAGGGATATGTTTGATGTTAGTTTATTATTGAAATTACTAGGTGGAATCAATTTGTCAAATCCATCAACATCTTCATGACAATTTATCACCTGTAGGTGATACATTGAACCTAATAACCCTAAGATTAATATCTAAATATTTTAAGCTTACCAATAATCATATATATAACATGGACATTATAAAGAAATGCTTGGGATTTTAAAAATATGAAAGTTATGATATTCCTTGAACTTTTAGTGACCCTGCTAGAAATGTGTCATTATTGAAAGAGGCATTCAGACCCTTCCTTTATTTTACTTAACCATTTAGAATTTTAGAATTTGGCTAACATTTTACTGGATTTTACTTTTGCTGGGATGTTTTTAATAAACTCTAAATGCAGGTCTATTTAATTAGTGTTCACTCCAAGGGAAACACTAAAGGAAGGACACATAAAATAGAGAATAATAGGCCTACCTTTAAGATATGCCTTTGTCTCAAATGAGAAATGTAATATATTAGAGCAGCAAAGTAGACAGCAGTAAATAAAATGAACAGTAAAAACAAATATAAATAGTAAAATACGTACATAACAGCTAAATAATTAGCAGCTAAAAATGTAATTCTAACAACAGGTAGATTTATATGACCCATTCAATTGTCCTTAAGGTGACTGTAATTGCACTTGGTAAGTAGTACAAAAACAGACTTATTTACAGTTATCCAAAAGTGCACAGTGACAATGTGCGTGTTTGTTCAGTCAGTGTTGGTGGTTGCTGATTATAAAGTCTCACGGCTGCAGGAAGAAAAGGTCTTCTGAATCTGTCCTTCCCACACCTTGGGTGTATCATTCTGCAACTGAAGGAGCTTTCATGAAGGGGGCGGGACAAGCGCTCCAACATGGATGAGAGCTAAGCTCTCACCCTTCTCTCTCCCACCACCTCCACAGACTCAAGCAAGTATCCCAGGACAGAACCGGCCTTTGTAATTAGCTTGTTCGGTCTTCTGTCCGCATTTGAGATGCTGCTATTCCAGCAGACCACACCAATAGCTGATGCCACTACAGAGTCATACAAGGTCCTCAGAAGTGTACCCTGCACTCCAAAGGACCTTAGTCTCCAGCAGAACTAGTCTCTTCTGGCCTTTCTTATAGAGGATGTTACAGTCCAGTTTATTATTGACCTGGAAGCAAAGGTACCTGTTGAAGTCCACAACCTCAACATCCACCCCCTGAGCGTTTACCGGTACAGGGCGGTCGTGCTGTCTTGTAGGCAAACTGCAGCAGGTCCATTGACAAGCTCACCATGGGACGAATATATGCCAGAACCAGTCTTTCTGACATCATCAGATGAGATGTCAGAGCCAATGGTCTGTAGTCATTCATCTCCTTAGGGTGGGGCGTCTTAGATACAGGAACTAGGCATTATGTTTTCCACAGCTGTGGGACTCTCCCCATCTTCAAGCTCAGGTTGAACATGTACTGAATAGTTTTACTTAGCTGGTCAGCAGAAGGCCGAAAGAGCCAAGAACTGATGCCATCTGGTGCGACCGCCTTCTTAATCTTAAATCTGTTCAGTTCACCTCGCACCTGGTTAACAGTTATAGACAGATCTACGGTTGGGTGCCCAGTGCTGGAGGTAACTGTAGTTTGGGGGATTGGGCATAGGCATGCTGGAGGTGTAATGAAACCCTGAGTTAGGTGTGGTGCATTGGGGGGAGGAGGGGGAAGTGGGACAGATAGCGATGTGCTCCTCAGGGGGGGAGGCAGATGCCTGGTCATATCTAAACAAAAGATATTCAGGTCATTCAACCACTGATGGTCCTCCACAGGATTAGGTGTGGTCCCTTTATACCCAGAGATGGTATTCAGGCTCTTCTTGACCCCTCAGACGTCATTCTTCAGCTGATACTCCATTTTCGTCCTATAGCTGTCTTTAAACCCTATAATAATTTTTCTTAACTCTCTGCACCATCGTCCTATACTGTATTTACAACTATATCTAAATGTGCAAATTAGACACAAAGGTCAATGAATGCCACCTGAACAGCTGTACTGATTATGGTGTAGTCTAATCATGTAAAACACATAGGTACTTTACATTTTAGATAGACAGAGTAACCAGCTAACTACCAATCCTAAACCATATTCCCTCACTTTCTAGCATCTTTTAGCAGTAATGTCTGAAACCAGAGAACCAGGTGGTTTATCATAAAAACAGTGCAGTAGGCCTTTATTTAAACATGGTAGTGCTTGCCTTGCATACATTAGTGCACAATGGGATACATTCAATATGGCCACAGATTTAAAACAATTTATGACAAAATAATTAACATTGCCATCTTTAAGCAGATAAAGCAAATATACTATACATTTTTACAGAAACATAACTCTTCGAGCATGCACAGGAAATGTTTTCCTTAAACTTACCATTCAATCATCCGTTTTATATGTCCCTTAATGTGGTTACACCCATTTTAAACTGAAAACATGACTACATGGTTACACATCAGCAGGTTTGAATGGTTTGCGCTGAGAGGTGTCATGACTGTTAGCTGGTATTGTTACTGTACCTGTTAAAATCCCAGTTTATTTCTAATTTAATGTCAAGTGAACCTTTGAATTCTTAACAGCTGAGTTCAAATTATACTCTCATCTATGTGAAATATGACAGTGAGAAAGATAAGGGCCAACAAATAAAATCTATTAACATAAAATTATTATAAAAGAAATTGAAAGAAAAAACAAACATCTCGCTCTCTGACACGCACGCACAAGTGCACACAAACACACACTGACTTAAAAGCCAGTTGGTCAGTTTGTCTTTAGAAAGATTTGATTAAGAAATGGATTGGTGCGAAGATGCAACAAAATAAATCTTCTGTCTGTACATTTACATCCACACACACACTGTGCAAAAATGCTTTCCCAAAATTAAGGAATGATAGCATTGTGTTTGAAATGACCAAATTGCATTATATTTGTCTTCCACTAGGAAAAAATCTGTGAAAAGTAATTAGTTTGGAGACAAACACCACATGCAATACTGCCTTTTTTCAAGACGTGTTCAAAGTTTAAGTGCAAAATGGCACCTTGAATTCACACAGAATAAGCATGTTTATGCAAAGATTGTTTGCATAAACATGGTGAAATTTCGTGGTGAAAATGCTCTCTTAGGTCAAACAGTCCTGGGGTGCCGTACAATAACCCCCCCCCCCCCCCCATTTTGTGTTCTCCATGTTATTGGGGACATGCCAACACCTTTACTGTCTTGCATATTCAATAATTGGACAGTTTACATAGGACCATTATCTTACAATGATACATCATTCATATGTTTCCTACATCATGGTGGCATTTGAGAGGCTTAGTATATAATTTGCAGTTTAACGTGAGATAAGGTGGGCTCCACAAATGCTGATCTCGTATGCAAACAAGAAAGCCAACTATTAGTATCAGGTGCATCTAGTGAAAACAGAGTATAATCAGCTAATGATGACGGTAAATAAGATAATTGTGCGGTTCGGTGCGCACAAATGCTACTTTGTGGAAGGGTTAGAGTAGCAGTTTTCAGGAACCCTACGTATGTACAGTCCTTTTGCAACTGGTGGTGCACAGATATCGTGCTAAGTGCCAGATGTCCTTTTGTTATGCTTTAGTAGATCAGTTGACTTTGCTTTAATGTATAGACCACAGTTTCTCAGCCCTACTACACACGCCATAATTCTGACCCCGTTATTTCACTCTTCCCGAGCCCTTACGTCTGCCTGCTTTAATCAGTTGGGGAAGCAAAATGGCGCTATCAGATATGCTTAAAACCATAGTCGTTCTGACCTGTAGAAGATTTCGTATTCCAATGAATGCAGCTGCGGTCACTGTTAGCGAGCAGCGCTGGGGCCCCCAGCAGGGCTTTACAATGTCGCCGGAGCGTTCTAATTCTGCGGGGTGCAGAAGTGCGTCTGGGATCCACAGTAGTGATTCTGCGGCGTGGAATAATGGATACTCTGGTGTTGGTGATTGCTGCTGTTCTGCGGGGTGGAGTAGAAGTTGTGGTGGTTGTTGTGGTGGTGGTGATGTGGGTGGTTCTGGACGGTGGCGTAGGTGAAGAGGAGGGGCGCCGTGGAAGAGGGCAGTGCCGGGCCTGGCACTGCAAAGCCCACGCTGCGCTGGATAGAGCCGTACCAACTGGATGGGCCCAGCTGGGGGGTGGAGGAGTGGAGGCTGAGGGAGAGAAACAGATCTGTCATTTAAATCGATACACCGGTGAAGGAGATGAGCGAGTCAGCATGTAAACACCAAGGTACAGTGTTTGTCTTGGTCGTGTGAGTACAGTGGCGTCATGCGTGTGACTGTGGGTTTGGACGGCTGTGTCTTTGGATGTGTTTTGTAATGTGTATCTCTGAGTGTTTGTTTAGACAGACAGACAGATGTGTGTGTCACCATCTGTATCCCTGGGTGTGTATATGTACTATTGTGTGTGTATATGTACTATTGTGTATCCCTGGGTGTATATGTACTATTGGCTTACCCTGTGTGTGTGTGCGTGCGCGTGCGTGCTTGCCAACTACCGTGTATCCCCGGGTGTGTGTACTACTGTGTCCCCGGGTGTGTGTACGGTTCCCCACCTGGCCCTATCAACTCTGCTGTTGATGCTTCTAGATAAGTCATCGTCGCTGTCGTACCGTCGAGGGTTGTCGAAGAAATAGGCTCTGGAGGTGAAGCTGTGACTGTTGATCATCCCAGCCGGAGCCTGGGGCAGCAGAGGTGCAGGGAAATATGTATATTGCTGCATTGTGGGTAATATATGGTTGCCTTGACAATATCACCATTACACAAATACCCCATAGCCTGATATGTAGACAATAAAATACGTTTTAAAACCAGTGTACGGACAGTACAGTATGTACTCCAGTAGGGGGCATTAATACTGCACTACATTAAAATCTGCCTATCCTCTCTTTGACCCACTGTAGGACTGCAAAACCTTAATGAACAGGCATTGGTTAAATCATTATTTCATCACCTCAACCAGCAATAAAACAGCGAAACATTATTTACTGTATGGGATGTTCCAGATTGTTGCTTTAACTAAACCACATTTCGTCCTGTAGCATTGACTATCAAGAAAGGAACCGCAGACGATAATGGACCGTATTACAGAACAGAACACCATACCAGGTCTTGGTTGGGTTTCTGAACCCTGAAGAACAGCACCACAAGGCTCGTAGGTAACAGCTCCCAGAAGAAGAGGATGATTCCAAACACTATGTAAGCTTCTCCGCTCACCTCAAGCACTTCCGCCTAGAACACATGACACACACAACCACACAGTCTATTGATATCCATTTACTACCAAGCATAAAGTACGAGACCCTAATCTAATCTTTAACCCTAATACACATTATCCAGAGAGATTGGCAGCTTGGGTGCCATCTGTAGTTCGTCTGTATCTGTACGAGCTGTGGTGTATCATATGTATCATGCTTAACACACCAACACAGAGAACCCCTTTAACAGGACTGTTTAATGGGCTGAGCCCCAGATGTAGGTCAACGCCCACACAGTTATTAATAGACAAACAAAGCCCTTTACCCCAGTAAGCATTACTTCCTCAAATCCCCAAACACAGATTCTGTCAGCCAACACACAAACAGGCACTGCCCCCCCCACCACCACCACCACCAGTAAATGTATTTAATTCACATACACTTATTTATTAATGCAGTATATGCTCATAATTGTGATACAGGCATCTCCTCAATTGTTCCATGCAGTTAGTATTGTTTTGATCAGCCAACCCTCCAACACACACACACACACACACCTGGTCAGAGACGCTGTACCAGCAGTAGCTGAAGGGGCTGGGCCCGTCTTTGGGTGACAGCACGACCACCACCAGGTTGTAACAGGCTCTGGATGTGAACAGGAGAATCACCACGGCTCCTATGGCCGTCGCCTGGCGCACGGACGTGCCCTACAGGGCAGAGAGGTAGAGGGAGAGGGGGTTACAGAGAGAAAGGGTCTATCTGACCTTGTCTAATGACCTTGTCTAGTCGTACCTTCCGTTAAATGGTTTTGTGTACAGTACTTTGAATCCAGCGGCAGTGAGATTAATTATCCAATTAATTAGATTAATTATCTTCTCCTTGTGTTAGCTTGGTCTAACCAGACACAATATTCACTTTGTGAATATTGTCTGGCCGCGCTCCATTGGGACGTGTTCTGTCGTCGCCTGCTAATGTTGGCGTCTACTAGGGTTGGCTAGGGTTGCGTAACCCTATAGTTAAATGCCGGCTTCCTACAGCCGGGGGCGTGCGTTCGTTAGTTCGTTACCTTGGACTCCAGGTAAACGTTGGCCGACGACATCTTGGCGAGCTTAAATATGCAGACAGCTAGGGAGATGGCGCACAGCACGAACAGGCAGTCGTTGATGAGGACCCTCGCCAACACCGCGTGTCTGATACTCTCTTGGCTGCGTAGACACATTCAATACATACCTCAGGAGATCATGGGGACTGACTAATCCCTGGTTAATCAGACAAGGATAAGCCCTTGGATGAATAACGTTAATGGAAAGGGGCGGGGGAACTACACCCATATAAAAGACCATGGCAAGATCTCGGTAGGGAGGTTTCAACCACTTTCAACAACATATATTATATTACTGTATATTTGACTGTTTAAAATCATATTTACCTTGGTGGGTCTGAGCGCTCCAATGCTCCTTGCACGACAAGCGCGCAGGTTAAGTTCACCACCAGGAAAAATATGCTGAGACAAAAGAAGGCCAAAGAAAGTGCAACCCTGGGACGGGAGTCGGGCAGGGGGGGGGGAAACAAAATGTGCAAATGAAAACCTTGGACACCACCAACTGGCTAATGCATACACAACATGTTAGTTAGTTTGGAACCAATAGCAACCACTCGCAGACACTTACTTGTACTTTGCAAGTTCAGGGGAATACTTTGCTTTTGCCTTAAACATGACCTATATGGTGGAGGGAAAAGTAGAGTGACAAAAAGACCCCTGAGATTATTACAATAATATTCAAGATACACAACCTAAGAAAGAAAGGAGGAATAAAAGTGCATGTGTACCGTTAGTAGTACATAAAGTAACCATACATGCTATATAGCTGCATAGTTTCCATGCAAAATATGGTGCAATGTATACTTCTTTCATGCTAAGACACTGGAATATATGTTGATACTTAAATGGAAGACATTTGTTATTTGGCTTCACACTATCTGATTCTATTTAAAACAGTGCAGGGGGAAGAAATAATAAATATGATTTACCACTTCACATGTTAACAACATAAATACAGGAAACAAGTGAGTTTTCTGTCTGTTATACGTTCATGTTGCTCTGTTCGTGTGCACACTACATTTCTCCTAAATGCACAACTAGCATGCACCATTTCAGGTGTCTGAGTTTCTACCACTAGATGGAAAACTAGCATCACAGACCAAGCCAAATTATCCCACACGCACGCACGCGCACATGCACACACACACACACGACTGGATGTTGAAAACAACAAACAGAAAACTACTCCACTAACACATGTCTACATACACAAAAGTTGTCCCCTGTTATATTAATGTTTAAAATATCATACATCACCGTGAAAATGTAAAATAAACTGCTTCTCGCACATTAACATTATGATGTTGTTGATCAGAATGTGGATAAACAGCAGAAGGATTTTTGCACCCCCCCCATTCCAACCTGATTTTAAGTACTATATGGGATCTGTGTTTTATCATACATTTATTTGGCTCTTTTTACACACGCGTGTACAGGCAGACGCACGCACATGCACACGTGATGTGTGAAATATTGTTCATCTCCTCCAGATAACTATCAGATACACTATCAGAGAGATGGAGTTCAAAACGTAACAATAACTTAATCACGTGTGCCTGACTCAGAGCACGCGCACGCACACACACTCATAGGGGCATGACCATATGTCAACATGCAGACAGGAGGTTGAGCAGAGTCAGATAAAATGATGTCTGCTTTATACACATGTGCAGTCGGTAGAGAAATGGTACTGCAGACACATTTTCCTGAACAATTTGAGGTTCATGGCCCCCCAATTGCGTTAACTCGAATATCAGAGCTCCTGCATATCAAAAAAACAAAAAGCAACAACAGTCAATGCCAATGTACATAATCAAGTACAATGAATCAGGTCAATAGATTTCCAGTGAAAGACATGTAAACACACACAGAGACAGAGAGAATATCTCACTAAACTGTTAAGTGAGACAGACATTTGTCTCCTAGACTGGTCAGATGTGTCAACCAACAGGTCAGCTGGTTAGCATGCAGTTACTAACACCATCAGCTTCATTACCAAATCAACCATGACCAGAATTGTCTAAAAATAGGCAACCTCACACACCTGTGTTGAAATACAGCATAGTTCATGCTGCAAAATAAAAGCATCTGCAATTCAAAGATCAGCATTAAGTTATATTGGATGTATTTATGCCAGATATACCTATTTGACTGAATTTGTAGCATATTTTAGATGCTATATAATATACTGTATTGGGACAACCTACACATATCTCCAAATAACTTGAAGTAGCCGCTAGATTCGGGATGGCCCAGAGAAGTGTGTGTGTGCGTGTGTGTGTAGAGAAAGACAAATTGGCCAAGTAACGATGAACACACATAAACAGGGTTCAGTATGTGATGGTGTTCTTGATAGGAACATATTGAGCCAATTCGGTCACATGAAAAGAACATTGTTCACCAACAGGACTAAATATGCAACACAGTCCTAAACCAGGATATCATCACCTTTAAACCAAATATATGGGGTATGTGTATTCTTCTGACCAACATATACTCTTCTAATCTAATCACTGGTTGCTTGGGAGCTAAATAAACCAGAAAGCTGATTATCAACCATATGCAGCTGTGCACATTATAGTATAATATATAGGCTAGAATGAATTGCCATATTAAGTAAACCAAGAGTGTTTGGGATATATGCACATATGGTTTCATTTTTAACAACAGACCAATCACAATAAGACTGTGTCCTTTTGTAATCTAATTTAGTCAGATATTAGCTTTGATGGCTAGTTCTTTTAAATTGGCAGATTTGCTACCTATGTGGCTGTGTGTGCCTTCTCTGGAACACCAAGGCAATAGGCCTAAAAGCCATATGGACACATTTTATTATGTAGAGACTAGAGCCTATTACAGCTTGCAGGCATCTCTGTAGGCTTTAGATACATTCTTACCAGAACCTTTGTTAAGACTAAGGCATATCAGCTGACATACCAACATATATTAAAACATGGTTATGGAATAGCATATGCTACTTTAAGTAGGCCTATAGGCAATTCATTTTGAGTAAGGCCGCAGGGTCAAACTTGACACTTGGATTCCAAGTCCATGGTCGATGGTCATACATAAAACATTATGACCACCATTATTGAAACTTCAGTTGTTTTATTACGATATCAGTTCACATATCGCCCTCTCCACCCCTCCTCAGCAATATAGTGACAATTAGTGTAACTATATTGTGACACAATTAGTGACAAATAGTCCAGAACAATTATTATACAGTTCTATGGCAATATCTTACCTGAGCGAAGTAAAGGTTGAGGAGGCAAAGAGTGAAAAACTGCAGGCAAACAGGAAAACAATACAACAGCCAGTACGGTAGAGGCTGCAGTTGGTTCGCCTGCACGACATTTTTAAAGTAGAACGAAAACAATGTAGTCCTTAATGCTGCCCATAGCAAGCAAAGAAACAGAAATACACTTTGGTAGCTGAAACGTTTGTGTCCGTAGTGCAAAATAAGCCAGAGTTGCAGGTAAACAAAAATAAAGAGAAATGAGTAAAGGACGGTGTAAACGGTAGTAAGACTGAGTTCCAGTGTTGGGGAGATTGCAGTTCCAATGAGCTGGTCAGTGGACTCCTTTATTGAGGTAAACAAATTGGGAATGACCTCTTTCTCGAGCGAAAACATGTCGTTCGTGTTCCAGCAGTAAAAAAAACGACTTCTTAAATCTACACAGTGATATAAAGGCAATGTTTAACAGTCAGATTAGGTCAAACTTAACGCCGTGTTATTAATTATATCGTGCATTAGAAAAAATGACTACAACAATTGTAAAAATTTCGCTAAAAACAATTGCATTTCTGCATAACTAGAGTGATGAGCTGCAGTACATCCGATGTCTGAAGGAATAATTGCAATTTAAAAATTAAGTAAAATAGATAAACATGAAACGGCTCTCCAGCATGGATAGACCCCTTAGAATCACTGCAAAGCTGCTCTCTGCAAAAAACAACTTGAGAGAAAAAAAAAACTCGATCAGCTGTGATGCAGTTCAACACCCGCCCACATCGTCTCAAATGAAATGGAAACAAGGCTTTCGGGAGACTCCATCTTGGCTCAAACTGACTTTATGCTTTCATTTAGAAATGACTCGTACAGGAGCCACATACACGCCACAGTTTCCCTATTAATCTGTGTACGCGTACGTACACACCACTTTACCAAGGAGCCAGCACATTGGCGATTATTTCGACCAGCCTCCATCAATCACCTCGAAGATTGGCTAACGATGATGTCAGCTGTAGAAGTGTCCGCCTCTAAACGCGTATGATTGGTCACTAACTTACATAAACAATGTATTGGGTTTGATTGGTTATTTCTAACACGTGTGAATTTGTGTAGCAGGAAGCAATGTAGTCTGTACATTTATTTTACCCAAAGAAACTGACGAAATACTAACATTTCACCAACCAAAAATACTTCAGGCTTTGGTATGAGAAATATATCGACTTCTGCTTCTTATCGCTTCTGAATAACACTTGCGTAAGTGAACAGCATACTGTAGTACCAGTACGCAATATAGAACATAATAAATAAAGCTAGTGAGCTACCGTACATCAAGTTTACCGTACAGGTACGATACATGTATAAACAGCTTGAGCTGTTTTGTAACGATACGATCAAATAAACTGGTTATATGGAGTTACAAATGAATATGCATTACAGACATTAGTGTTACACTGCTAAGAGTCGCAGTGACCCTTAGTTATACACCGTCAAAGAACCAAAGAGCAAACTGTTAAGTGTTCACACATTTTCCTTTCTATTGGTCCTCACCAAAATATTAGTAATAATAATAATATGTGTATGCATCCAATAGTTTTATGATTTTAGCGACATACGACACAAATCAAATGTAACTGGTACGGTTGGTACTCTGTCTTTTTTCATTAGAGACATGGTACTTCACACCGTGATGAAGATTTGCATTGCCGCATTCTTGCTCTGGTCAAGTCCGGGACAATGCACAGTGACCGCAAACACGTCTGCTCTAATTGAATACACACATGAGGGCTTCAATGAGAACTTGGAATCTGGGAAGACTTTCTTTGTCTATTTTGGGCACGAAGGTAAACAGTTAATACAACCAAATAATTATCTGGCACTAAAGAGTACAAAGTGCGTTGAATGCACCTTTGTTGGAAACACTTAAAGGTGGAGTCAGTCATTCTGGAGAAAGATTGTTATTTGAACTATTTGAACAAAAAGCTCTCTCCTTTCAGTGTCACATGGTGCTCCCTCAGAAGCTACCCTCACACTGGAAACACATTGCCAAGGCTAGGATACTAGTGTCTGTACCACTTTGTTTACGTGTTGCCATTTACAGAGCCAGCCCAGGGCTGAGTAGAAACACCAGATTTTTATTTCTGCATGCACACAGAACTGGCAGCTAGTGAGTAGATATTCGCTTAATTTGAGTGTCCGTCCTAGAATCGCTGACTCCATCTTTAACATTGACAATTAATCTGAATGTAATGTACATGTAAATATTATCATCACATGGCCCCACCTCTATGCCTCAACCTATACTTACTGACACCATTACTTATAATTCAGAACATGGCACTGTGCATACACTTTGTGACATTTACATATAACTTTTTATACAAAAACACAATTTGCACCCTGTTGTCAATATGCAAAACCTAAGGGAACTTAAGTCCAGAACATTAGTAATTAGTAAGCACCCCCCACCCCCTTTATTTCTCACTGTCTCGCTCACTGTACATTTAATTTGTCTGCTTTATTTCCCGACTGAGCCTTCAGAACAGAGTTGCTTAGGGTGCCTGTTTACCGAAATGAAGTGTCTGTGTGAGATTGATTAAGTTAAACAAGCTGACATTTACAAGAGCAATCTGTCATTAGCATTTTCTCTCTCTCCCCAACCTTCAGTCTCTCCCCCCATCTCTCTCTTCTTGGTACAGCTGGCCAAGTCTGCTGAGGCTCTACATGATTATGGGATATCTGTTGCCAAGGTAACACATGGCCTCATAGTCCAGAACAGTGTTTAGATGCATACCGATACTCTCCAAATTGAGCTTTTTCTGAAAAATGTCTATTTAGAAAATTAATTCGATCATTTATCATTTCAGAATGACTATATGTGAACTGGAGATTAGCAGCACGTAGGAATACATAAATCAAAATGTTAAAATGAACCAAATGTATGGATATTTATGAATCCTTTGGTGTTTCGTCCCATCCTTACTAGGTAGATGTATGAATGAATAACTAGGTGGTCCTAGGCAAAATAAGGCAGACGAGGATAACTGTGAGGCAGCGACATTTAAGTACATCTACGTGCATCTAAGTGCGGTTGAACGTGATGCTGCCACTGCCATGTCTCCTTAGGTGAACTGCAGTAAAGAACCGGTTCCCCGGTTCTGTGGGCCAGAGAAGCTGATGAAGAAAGCATACCTGTTCAGGTGTGTTGAGCACACCTATTTAGTTCACTCAAATCTGAACATGCCTAAATATGGTTTGTATGAGGAAGATAGTGTGTTTGTTATTATAACAAACGCACCCTATCCTCTTCACATGGACAATTTTGGGGAGCGGGGTCTGTTTTTAACAAGGAAACGATATCGGCAATGTGATCAAGGAGTTTCACTTCTGTTTTCTCGGTTTCTCCTTGTTTTCTGCCCTTTGCCTCTGTTCCCTCTCAGGAGTGCTGAGGTGTTTAAAAGCTTCGACGTGGACACAGTGTTTGACGTTAACGCCATAGTGTCCCACATCCTGTTGTGAGTGAGCACTTACCCACTGACCTTGTAGGCTACGTCAGCTCTGTAGTGTTGACTGGGTTACCTCAATCATCTTTTTCAACCCAGAATGCATTTACATTGCAATATGCTCTAGTACTATGCAAACAATGACCAACTTAGCAAAGGTTCAAAGTAACAATGCATGCAGTTGTGATATTGTGTGTATATTATACTGTACACATCTGAAAAAGAAACACAGACAGGACTCCAGAGGTTTGAGAGCCATTGATACAGCACCTGGGTAAACAGCCACACATGCCATTGGAGACATAGAACAAACATTTCAGTGCAAATAAATGATTTAATAATTGCAGGGTGTGTCCAGTGGACTGAACATTCTGAACGTTCAGTGAACTTTTTCACTGAACCGAATGACATGTTTTCTTCAAACGTTTGCAACGTTGCCGCTGCGCTTAATGGGCATGGCGAGTGTTGCTCAAGGACGTGTATTAAGTGCAGCTGCAAGAACCTGTTGGGGTGTATATATCTGAGCATTTGCCATCAGCACTAGTCTGCCAGTAGCTTACAAAATGTTGCCTCCATTTTCATCCTACTCCATCTGAAATGCGCGGCGTCTCATTCTGATAGGAAATGCATGACATTTCAAAGGTGTAGTGTGTTGACACACAACCATTGTGGACATATCGTTCCCAGCAACAGGTTCAGTGTGCTGCCTACGTGGCCTTGAGCTTATGTACGGCTGAAACGCAACAGTCTACGGCAGTAGTTGTTGTTGTTGTTGTTAGCCACGTGAGCACGGTCCAACCCCACATCCCAACTCCTACCCGTTTTGTAACCTGGGCCGTTCAGTCCGTTCACTTGAACGTGAAGCGAACGTTCCGCCATCCTGAACGCAGGGGGTCATGTCATGGCCCTGGGCGCTATTACGTCTCTCGACCAATCCCGCGTCTCCGTCCACTCCCCTCCAGCGCCCTCCTCTTCGACGAGGTGCGCTACGTGCAGTCGGACGCCGACCTGGAGGTCCTAGAGAGGACGTCCCGTGGGAAGGGGGACATGGTGCTGGCCTACGTCCAGATGCTGGGCACACAAGGTGAGGGCCCCCCGACACCACCCGACACATTCCTGTTGCTCTCCATTTTAGAGTGCGTCCATATGACCTCCTGCCACTAGATGGCATCTCAGAGCAAAGCAAACGCTCTGTGTTTCACACACACACACACACACACACAAACACACACACACACAGAGAGACACAGGACATTATTACAACACACACAGAGGGAGCGTGATGTCAATTGCTGCTCAGGATGCAATTAATCCACTATATCTTTACATAGAAAATATCATAGAGTACCTTTTTAACTTGGAGTCTGCAGTGATTGACACACAACCGTGGCCTAGCTTGTCTGAGTGGAGCCCGGCCGGATTGGAGCGCATCCCTAAGCACGGGTGAGCGTTTAAACCTGTCATTGTCACTCAAGAGCACAGGGCGCTGATGGAGACGGTGTTCGTTTACGGAGCCAAATACCAGTTCATCCTCACGACGGGCGGGGCGGTCCTGGACCACCTCGGGTGGGTACGCCGGGCTCTCTTCTGTTCTAGTGGATTGTGTTATGTTAGGGCGAACTCACACTTGGCCCCAGTTAAACCAAAGTGCGGTTCCTTTGACTAGTGTGATCGAACCGTACCGTGCCCGGGCGCGGCACACTTAACCGGCACGGTTTGGTTGGACTGGGGTGCGGTACGCATCAGTGTGATCGCAAACGTGTCCGAGCACAGAACTGAAGTCACCAACACGACAGTGGTTTCATTACAAACAGCTTGGCGGCAAAGGGAACACTTTGTTCCAGGGCAGAAGTGCAATGTTTATTGGAAATTAGGGCAGACGAGAGTATTCAGGAGCAACTGGATACAACACACAAGAACTGTCTATTTACTCGTGGGTATCAAAGAACCACGTGAGCAGTGTCGGCAAAAGCTGAAAAAACTGCGTGCTCAGTATCAGAAGGTACGGGATGCACTCCGTAAATCTGGGAGCTCGTCGGACATCAAGGACATATTCCAGTGGAGAAATAAATAATTGTCCTGAAACCAAGTAGCCAACCTATAATGTTTTGGAGTGAGTGTGCCCTGGCCCTGAATGTTCACTGGGGAGGGGGGGCAATCGTGCTCGGTCACGGCTCAAGGCAACTGGGCCAAGTGTGAGTACGCCGTTAGACTCTGTTCTATTCATGTTCCGGGGATGTAATATCTAACAATACAAAAGCACCAATTCCTCTTTTCTCCCGCTCTTCTCCCTATTTTCCCCTCTCTCCCCCCCCTCTCTCTCTCTCTCTCTCGCCCTCTCAGCGTGGGCCCCTCGCCCCACTCCTCTGCGGTGTGCTTCCTCCACTGTCGGGTGCACCGGGGCTTCATGGCGCTGATGACCCCCGACCGGTGCCCCGTGACCCCCATGAGGAAGCCACTGTCCACCCTGAGCCTCCACTCCTTCCTGCAGCTCATGGAGGCTCCGCTCGTGGTACAGACACACAGCGATGACTCAAGCGAACAAGATTAGCTTTGAAGAGATTGATGTACACTGCTGGGAGCCCCCAATGTGTTGTTATTTCACTTGTATATTTCCTTTTTGTATTTGCTTGTATTTACTTTTAAGTGGACATTTTTTTTTTGTGTTTTGGCAACTCAAAAGTGCAAGCAAATAAAGAAGTAAGTAATACTGAGATTGATCTGGTCAATTTCAGTACATTTAGTACAACTGTGTACATTGTCTTTTGTCAATGTCCTAGGCGTCTCACCACTCGCAGCCATCTTTGAAGCACCCTGGGCGGTTAGGGAGACCGTATAGGTGATACAACCACGCTATTGGTTAAATAGGTCAATGCTTGGCTGTTATGAATCAGCATTCTTCCATAGAGCTCCATTCAAAATGATACACGTGGCATGTCACCTTATGTAGTGTCTCTGCTATTGTCAGCTGATTACTGAGTGTGAACAGCTTGTGATTGTCCCCTCCTGTGTGTTCTGTCCCAGTCTGAAGTGTACGAAGACCCGTCCTCTGTGCAGCCGCCCCAGCCTCCGCACCTCCAGACACCCCAGCTCTTCCTATTCTCCCGGCCCAGCACCGAGCACCTGGACCTGGACACGGCCACCACTCTAGCCTGGAGGCTGCGAGGCCTTGTCCTGCTGGTGCTGGTACACAGGTGGGAAGCAGTGCCAGATCAAACGTGTGTAGGGTAACGCTAACACACTGGTGTCTAGTCTGTACAGTTGTGTGGTTAAACGTATGTATGGTAACGCTAACACACTGGTGTCTAGTCTGTACAGTTGTGTGGTTAAATGTGTGTACGGTAACACTAACACACTGGTGTCTAGTCTGTACAGTTGTGTGGTTAAATGTGTGTACGGTAACGCTAACACACTGGTGTTTAGT
The DNA here is from genome assembly GCA_027564835.1 of Typhlichthys subterraneus. NCBI lineage: Eukaryota > Metazoa > Chordata > Actinopteri > Percopsiformes > Amblyopsidae > Typhlichthys > Typhlichthys subterraneus. The sequence continues at coordinate 9,640 of JAODUH010016626.1, read as the reverse complement.
CTGTACAGTTGTGTGGTTAAATGTGTGTACGGTAACGATAACACACTGGTGTCTAGCTGCAGAAGGACTTCAATCCCCATAGACAATGTTAAAATATCCAACTTTACAGAATTTGTTTTACAGCGTGGTTAAAAAAAAAAGAATTATTTTAGAATGAATCAGTAAACAATATATTAGCCATACTTGTATCCCATTTTAATGAATAGGGGGCGTAGGAGGGCATTACGTGCGGAGAGAATAACTGCAAACATGACAACGGCCTTAGCCAGCAACGCGCTGTGTTTCGTTTATGGGAAAAGCTATAGGGGTTTGTCCATTTATATATACAGTCTATGGTGACATCACAGAGGGTCCATCTATAGATACAGTCTATGATATAAACACATCTGTGCGTGTGTCACCAGGGAGAGCCAATCAGTAAACACCCCTGAGGAGTATAATGTGGCGTACAGACTACCAGGGCAGGTAAGCAGTGTGTATATGTAGCATTGTTACTTGTATTGTAAAAGGCCTGTTATTTAGTCCAGGGGGGTCTCCCTGTCCTCAGGGAACAGACGTGACATATTTGACCTTGACCAACGTGGAGGAGGTCACAGAGCTCTTCACACGCCCCGAGACCGAGGAGATGGCCGGAGAACAGGAGGAAGGAGACGCCGAGGAGGACGACGAAGAAGAGGAGGAGCAGGAGGAAGACAAGTGGCCGACCGTCGGTAAGCGAGACACGACGTGCTAAAGCAGATGCAAAACCATAAGGCTTCTTACACGGGGGGGTTGAAAAAGTGATTTTAATGTTACACAAAGTGGGTAATAGAAATAAATAACATATAATCAGATCAAATCTAAAGGCCACCTAAAGCGTCGACGCGCGTCAAGAGACGCAAGAATTTTAGAAATAATAATAAATAACAATAAAAAATAATTTTTTTAATTTTACAAATTTTAACGGGGCATCGTCCACTGGCAGCATCTGACGCGCGTCGATGCCAAATTTTAGAACGCTGTTCTATTTCTTGAGCGTCAAGCTACATACACTAAATATCTGCATATATTTGTGCTCCTCCTTCAACTTGTCTTTACGATTCAAATTCCGTGACGCGCCCCAGAGCGACGACGCTGCCATTGGGCGGAGACCTTAAATCTGTCTTTGTGGACCTGTGCCTCCTCATGTTTGTTGCCTGTATCTGATTATATCTGATCATATTTGCCACGTGTGTCTTTTTAAGATTTACTGGACGATGAAGTAGGAGAGTTTGTCTACAGACACAGGGGCATCTCTCTGGACATGGACTCTATTACCCAGTTAACAGCTGACAACTTCCACACTGTAGTAGCACAAAGCAGCCTCACGGTGGCACTCTTTTACCTCAAATGTAAGACCTTACATTTTATTTTATATATATATATATATATTTTTTTTTTTTTACTTGTTGCTATATCAAGCTTTGTTACTCCTCTAATTTTAATAAAATAAATAATAACAAAATGTGCCTAATGTTTACAAATTGATGCACAACTAACAGAAAATTGGCTAGCCCGTCTTAGATCATTACATTCCAGATGCTCTAATTGTATTTCCCACATTCCACCACCAGGGGATGCTGTGTCTATGGCTTTTCTCAGTTCCTTCATTGAAGTGGCAGAGAGGCTGGCAGGTATGCACAGGAGGCTTGTGGTTCCCTCTCACCAATTTCTCATGCAGCCACATGGCACTCTGTCACGCCTGGCAGGCCAGCACAAGCGGTCACAGCGCAGCAGGCAGGCTTTTATGGAGAGTTATTGTCATCATGTCACCGCTGTAGGATGTTTATAACCTCTGCCTGTCCCCGTGTGACGTTAAACAGGCGCAGGGCATAGAGCTGATGCTATGATTGATGTGCTTGTCATAATAGATCATGTATTATTGACAGCAGACTAACAGGCAGTGCTTACTGTATTAAAAGGTAGTCAGCAATTGTAAGCCTTAATGGAAGCCTAGAACTACTAAAATAGGAACACCAACAACGTGGTGCTGACCGCACTCAACAACAATATCCTAGCCATGGCAATGTGTGTCCAATGTGTAGGGCGGAGCTTCTCAGGGAGCAGCCTATGGCATTGAAGGGAGAGGTGTCTTTGTTTTGATTGGGCTCAAACATTAACAAGCTTCCCTCCAGAGTGGCTGACTGTACCTTTAATGAGGCGACTGAATGCTGACTGTGTCTGCAGAGAGGCAGGTTGCCGACGTGCAGATGGGCATCGTCGACTGCGGCGAGTGGACGGACCTCTGCGCCGCCCAGCCAATGGGCGGGAGCCCACCGCCCTTCCAGCCAATCACGGCGGTCCCCAGCGTCCTCCTGCTCCGCCCCCGCGAGTCGTCCCAGCGCTACAGAGGCATGCTGGGTAGTGGGGCGCTACACCGTTCCATCATCCTGTGAGTCTCTTGACAACACACTTTAGGGTGTCATACAACCACCGCTCTTTGTTAAATAAGGTAACTAGCTTGCGAGCTCTCCATGCTGATAGGCTCCCCTTCAGCCAGCTGCCATGGTAACTGAATGAGCAGGCCCTAGTCCTTTTCAACAGTAAAATATAGCTTAGTTCTGTGGTTGCGCGAGCGACAGAAAGCAAATAGATGCAGGGCATTCGACAAAAAATACAAAAAACGCACGCAGCATCGCGTAGCTCGCGGCCAGTTAGGACATTCCAACGGAAAAGATAGCAATCGAACTGCTCATGTAGCTGACGCTCGCTCACGGCGCATTCAGTTAGAACACGGTGTTACTGTGTGTAACGGTTTCTAACGGTTTGTGACTGTGATGGCTGCGTCTGTGACTGTCTGTGACCTCTCTGTGTCTGGTCTGTGAGCCAGGAGCCGCATGGCGGCCCCGGTCCATCTAACCACTGAGGAGGAGCTGGCGTCGTTCACCCAGAACGGCCCCCGCCCCGACCTGGCTGGCTACAGGCCCGACAGGGTCCTGGGGCTTTTCAAGACACGCCTCCACGCAGGTGAGGGCCCCTCCCCCCCCCGGTGATCCCCCACAGGGATTGGTCGACTGTCGCCATAGAGACGTCACTTAAAACAACACCATAAATAAGCTATGGCTGTTTTTTCCCTCATTTTTTTTCTGTTTCTCCTTGTCCTTCAAGGGTTTGCTGTGTTTATGGATGCCGCAGAGTCACTGAGAGGAGATGTGCTGAGTGGAGTAGTCACAGACAGTCTGGCAGAGAAATGGTAATGACAACACACACACGCAAGCAATAGCATCCTAAAAGACTGGGGGCATGCAAGAACGCAACCAGGAAGTAATCGGGTTTAACTGTTTACATGGTAGAATTCTGAACGGTTTATACAACCACTCCGCTGTGGTAGGCTTGGGCCTTTCTCTTCCGATTGAGGTGTTTACATGGAGCATTTTCATTTCGGTTGGGCTTTTAACCCCGTTGCAATCGGAATATTAGGGTCCATGTAAACACAGCGACTTGGATCACATTATGGTTCCCATTGTGAGGTTTGGTCTGATCAACGAAACCTCTTGGCCATGTCTGCATGGGTCAACGCACTGAGCTGCCACACAGCTGGTTAGATACATAATGTGCACATGTGGGCTAATGCAGTGTGTAGTAGTTGGTGTGGTGCACTGTATAGTCATAGGGAGGTGTTTAGCCAGCCAGTCTAAGTCTGTCACTTCTGTCACATTGCTCCATTGTTACGCTGACCAAGCAGCCACATGCCGTTTGAATGTGGTAATAACTTGGCTTCACATTGTGTGTTTGTCTTCCCTGCTCCTGAACATGCACCGCGTGTGTGTGTGTGTGTGCGTGCGCGTGTCGTGCAGGGCTGCGGAGCATTCCTCAGACCTACCGGCGGTTCTGGTATTCCGGCATTCGGGCGCACACGCCCGTCCCTCTACCCTCTCCTTGAGCACCTCGTCTGAGGAGCTGGCGGCCCGCGTTAACGCCGCGCTGCTGGACACACTGGTGAGTATACAGATGGGTTACTGAGGCACTGTCCTCATGTTCTTCTTCTTCTTCATGACTCCAGTCAAGGATTAACGTGAGCGGCTGGTCAACAAGCTAGTTTGTTAACAATTGAATGAGAAATGAATTAAAACACCATGCCGACGTACTAATAAAGGGACTCTTTCCCAGCAAAATGTGTGTGGAACCTTCAGGATGAAATTGAACATAGTGTTCAGGTCAAGAGCCTTGATTATCAGCTGATCTCAACCAGCCGACAGACCAGCTGGTCGTTGCGTTAGTCAAATAGTCCTTTATTTAAGCTGGCCATGGCCTTTTCCTGACGCTTCCCCTGCAAGCCCCTCTGCAAAGAAGACTCGATTTTGACTAGCAGTGGTCCTGACTGAACTAACTTTAAAACGTACATTGTGTTGTTAGGTGTATTATGGATAATGTCAACTGTCAAATGTCTGTCGTGCGTACTGTATATGTAATGTCTACGAAGTTTAAGATTCATGGGAGACCTGCCATGAACGGTGCAAGTGCATCCTCCGGCAATGAAGGCAAAATAAAGCTTTGTAGAAAATAGTGTACACATTAGCTCATGCATGCACAATAGACGGGAATGCCCATAGTCCTCCAGTATACTGCATATCCAGGATATGCAGTATAGTAATGTCTTGTTGGATTTTCTTCGTTTCGTACATCACTGGGTATGAGCAAGGCACTTACACTGATAGGGTTAGGGGTGTGAATTCCCTACTAAAGCAACATTTTACAACAAGGCAACAATTCCCTTCATAACTTACTAGGTAAGAGCTGAAAACGAGGCATTACAAAAAAACAACAACTAACTAAAACTGTATTGTCTGGTTGCAAAACTAACTAAAATAAAATACAATTATAGAGTAAATGTCCATACTTTTCGTCTTTCTAAAATTGTTTTTGTTGGGTTTTTATTACACAATACTTTTTCTTACTTCGACAAATAGCCCATATTACAAAACGCTAAAACTAATAAAAACTAAGCTAAAACTAAGCATTTTCCAAAAATAGAAACTAAACTAAATTAGCAAATCCGCTTTAAAGACTAATTAAATCTAAACTGAATTTGAAAACAAAAAGTCAAAATGAAATAAAAATAAAACGAATGAAAAACACAAAACTATAATGACCTTGGGAAGAGCAAGGCATCACCACAGCCATGGTTAGGGTTCAAACCCCCCCCTCTCTGTGTCTGTCCCCCGGCAGCCTGAGCTGACGGTGGAGAACCTTCCGTCCTACCTGGCCCTGGGCCGGCCCATGCTGCTGCTGTTTGTGGGCGAGGAGGAGGACGAGCACGGCCGCCGGGAGAACCAGGCCGTGCTGGAGGAGATGAGGGGGGCCGTTCACTCTGGAGGGAGGCACGCAGAGAGATACCTGGCCTGCTGGATACACCTGTAGGTGCCTGTCTATGAGTCTGTGTCTCTCTCTCTCTCTCTCTCTCTCTCTCTCTCTCTCTCTTTGTATGTACCTGTATGTGTCTGTCTATGAGTCTGTATGTGTCTCTATGTCTCTCTCCCTCTCTCTCTCTCTGTCTCTCTCTCTCCCTCTCTCTTTCTCTCTCTTTGTATATACCTGTATGTGTCTGTCTATGAGTCTGTATGTGTCTCTCTCTCTCTCTCTGTATACACCTGTATGTGTCTGTCTATGAGTCTGTGTCTCTCTCTCTCTCTCTCTCTCTCTCTCTCTCTCTCTCTCTCTCTCTCTGTATACACCTGTATGTGTCTGTCTATGAGTCTGTATGCGTCTCTATGTCTCTCTCTCTCTCTCTGTATACACCTGTATGTGTCTGTCTATGAGTCTGTGTGTGTCTCTATGTCTCTCTCCCTCTCTCTCTCTCTCTCTCTCTCTCTCTTTGTATGTACCTGTATGTGTCTGTCTATGAGTCTGTGTCTCTCTCTCTCTCTCTCTCTCTCTTTGTATGTACCTGTATGTGTCTGTCTATGAGTCTGTATGCGTCTCTATGTCTCTCTCTCTCTCTCTCTTTGTATACACCTGTATGTGTCTGTCTATGAGTCTGTATGTGTCTCTATGTCTCTCTCTCTCTCTTTCTGTCTGCTTCTCTCTATCTATATATGTTTTTTTATTCTCTCTCTACCTGTCTATTTGTCTGTCTCTATCTCTGTCTCGCTCTCTCTCTGTTTTTCTGTCTTTCTCTCTCTCCCCCTTTCTCTATTTGCATCTCTCTCTCTACCCCCCCCCCCCCCCCATCTCTCTGTCTGTCTCTCTCTCCTATGTAAACGTTATGTGTGTATATACACAGTATGTTTATGTGCATGTGTGTGTATAGTGTGCACTGTGTGTATATAATATATTATATTTCCCTGATGTTCCCCAGTGGCCACACGCCAGCCGGCATCTCCGTCCTGGAGTCATACGTGGGCTCTCTGCCCCCCCTGCCTGCCCTGGTCCTTTCTCATCTGCCCAGTGGCGGGCGCGCCTTCCACTACCCCCCCGGCGCGCCCATAGTGGTGCGCTCCATCCTGCAGTGGCTACAGAGCGTGGATGACGGGAACGTACCACCTGTCGGTGAGTGCGGGTGACGACGAGACAAAAAGCAAAGTAAACAAATTTAAGATACAGAGGAGAGTGAGTTGCATTCGCTCACACGTCACACGGACACTTTTGTAATAAAGTACGAGAAGTATGCCTTAGCGTCACATTTCTATTATTCTGTTGTTCAATATTAATGTCCCGTATTAACTGCAGTGAGATACTGGTTTGATTGACTTTAATGGGCCAAGTTACGAGGTCAATGCATTCTCCACATTGTTAGAGCTTGTGTGCCGAATCTGCTGTACTCATCTGTGAGTGATGACTGCTTATGGAAAATGAAATAATATACATAATATATATAATATATATACATCTTAATATACACAAGATGTTACAGTCTTAGGGACACATTATGACGGATATGTCTTTGCACAAGACATCCCATCATTGGACTCCTAATGAAGCTGAACACATCACGTCCTTCACATAATGTTCTACTTAAAGATATGGTCAGTCATTCTTGCCAACAGTCAAAATGCATTGTGAAGCAAAGCGTAGTGCTACGGCTTTGTTGATACGAGCAGCGTTCGCCACTTTGTGCTTCTATTTACGGAGCCAGGGCTGTGTAGAAGTATCAGATTATTGTTTCATCACGCACAGAGAACGGAAAGCTAGCGAAATGTGTGGAGATACTTGTTGAATTTGACAAAAAGTGTTTTAGCTTGCAATTAGCTGATTTTACCTTTAAGTCAACTGATTTATGGTATTGAATGCACTTGTATTGGGTGGAGTGTGTTCAAAAACGTTTGGGGTCCTTGCAGACGTTTATAGCCTTGCTCCGCCTGAGTATTGGTCTTGGATCAATTTTCACTGAGATTATATTCTGAAACCCCTGTTTGCAGTGGCTGTTTCACAGCCATCCTGTTGGCAGTCCAATCAGGGTGGGTTAGTGAGTTAGTGAGATGACATTGAAGTCAAGCATGTGGTAGAGCTACATGTAGTGATACAAACAGTTGTAGCAACAGCAATTGAATAAACACTGTCCAATAGTTTCAAAATGATCCAGATGTCTCGTCCCGGTAGGAGGCATTGACAGTGAACATGTTGTCTGGTTATACCATGCTAACTCTTTGGGAGTCCTGTCTGATAAAGTCTGTTCTCAGTAAAAAGCTCCATAACGGACCTTTTACTCAACATTGTAACATTGACGGTTCAGATAATGTCATGCCGTGCGCACAGTCACTAAGCCTCCTGAGCTATGAAGCTGAGAGCTGGGGTGGGTTAGGACATGCTCTGGCATGTTTGATCCCTCCAACACATTCAGACCATCTGTGTTGCATCACCTGTTAACGCACACGTCCACAACACATTCTCTACGGGCTGGTGTGTGTGCGTGTGTTGCTGAGCAATGCTGGGTCAAACTACTGCTTGACCTGACCTCACCCACAATGCACTGGGGTTGCCCCCTATGTCAGTGGCTCAAACGTAATCTGTCTAGAAAGTTTAAAGAGGAATCGTATGTAAATGTAAAATTTGAGTATCGCAATTTAACGTTTATTCAAATGCAAAGTTACACATAAATAGAATATCGAGTGAGACAGTTTAAAGCCCCGATCCCACAGAACGCGTGTTTCAGCTTCCAATACGCCTTTTTAGTTATAGCCCACTCTGCACAAAAGAATAATACTCTGGCGCAGAGTATACTCTATGTGTGTGTGTGTGTGTGCGTGTGTGTGTGTAAAACTGGCATAGTGGCCAGCTAGCAAGTCCTGCTAAAACAATGCTCGTTTTCAAACTTTGCAAGCATGAAAAATATATTAATTTTCAGCAAATCTCTTAGTTACACTAATATTGTTTTAGTGAGATAGATTTAGACGTTATAAAAAGTGTTTATTAAATATCGCTAATATACACCTGGTATCAAGCGACAGCCTCTACTCTGTGAATGCTTTGTCCTAGTAACAGTAAACTTACCCTCTTCTCAGGCCATTCGATTGGATAACAGGAAAAAAAAAAACGCAGATGACGTCGGGCGCTTTTCTGCTCCGAGTTAAATATTTTTCAACTCCAAAAACACAAGGCGCAGCCGGCGTTTAATAGAACACAATTGAAAAAGACGCCTCTCACTGCATAAAGCAGTGCCAATTTATTTACATAGCAATTATTTGGGAAAAATAGCAGGATTATTTAATTTCCCTAATTATTTTTGAGTTTTATAAATCTCTCACCTACTGTATTACCTTTATATACCCATAGTTCAATAAACAGTCACATTTGTAGGCTCTGTGCTTCTCTCTTCCCTGCCTGTGCAGGACTGCCGTCTGAGGACAGCTGGGCTCCCGCTGTTCCCTTCTACGACTTCCTGTCGGCCATGGACCAGGAGGCCCCCGGCTATGCCCGGCAGAGGACGGCCAAGTCCAAGGAGAGGACGGGCGCGAAGCAGGAGGCGGGAGAGAGGAGCGTGGCTGAAGGTATGGACCGAGCCGGCAGGCGAGTGCAGACGGACACTTCCACTCCTCCGCTGCACTCTGAGCTGTGACTGAACGCGGAGGGGGATGGACTGATGGACCTACTACACCTAACAAGCTTTATTCAGAGGTTCACTTTCAGTGACACCCGTGTCAAGTCATTAGCTCCCCTCTATCTATAGGTCTCTCATAGTCTGGCAGAGCCAGCCTTCACATACGTAAAGTCTGGAACACAGCGCTGGCCACCTGCGTCAGTACCCGCCTACTTGACACGCGAGGCGTTTTGATTGACATGCGTGACGACCAACTACGTAACTCGGACACGTAAGTCGGACATCAAATCTGCAATGAGGAAAGCGGTGCAACAGGACTCTGGCTGTTCCACAGGTCTCCTGGTAATCTGGGAAATGAGTAGGTTCCGGTTACTGATTAAAATAATTGGAACATTTTAAATTAGTAAATAAAGCGATGGTTACGTATGTAACCGCGGTTCTATGAATTTCGTATGACCGCCAGAGGCGGTGCGTCATTCATGCGTCACATGTGCAGGTCGAGTGTTTGTATCAACAAAGTCACTTGTGACGTGGGTGACGTGTGACCCCGCCCCGGTACTAACGGCATGTTCACCCAGGAAGTGGCCTCTTGGCAATCTTCTCGCGAGAAGGCCGAGTGACTGCCAAGCTCTGGCGGTCATCCGA